>LSHF01000036.1:0-200149 GCA_001660795.1 Leptoxyphium fumago | reverse complement strand
GTCAATCATTGAGACAGCTGTTGTATCGTTAAATCATTCATGCAAGACCGCAKWYARCGGCCAGGGYACCCACGCCTCCTCGGTCACCAGCACTCATTCCGTCTACCTCGTCCATGATCAAGACCAGCTTCTTCTTACCAGCCTCAACGGAATTGGTACCTGGTGCGAAGTAGCCCATCAAACTTCTAGTATCTAGAACACCCTTAAGGCCGGTATCGACCAGCTTCTTGCTCCTTGTATCGCTCGCATTCGACTCTACAACGTCGTATCCTTCCAGTTTGGCGACCAAGTGGGCTGCAGTAGTTTTACCAATACCGGGAGGTCCATGGATCATGACAGCACGATGTATGCCACTCCCATCAGGCCCTGCAAGTTTGAAACCCTTGCGAGCGTTGGTCGGAAATTGACGAAGCCACTTTTGAAGTTTCTGAACTGCGGTACCATTACCACAGATCTGATTCAGGCTCTGTGGCGCATACCTGACAGTCCAGAGCCGTGTGTCGGGGCCAGCCGCGGAAGCCTTTCCATTCTTCGAGCTCTCAACGGTTGGCTTTGAGCCTGGCTTTGGCTTTGAAGCAGACATTCGAGCACGCTCCTGCTTCTCCATCTCTTCTGCGGCCTTCTTTATGCTTTCTTCCTCTTTCGCTCGCTTCTCGGCCTGTTTTTCGGCTGCTGCGCTATCACCACCATTTGCTGGTAACTTTTTGATCAGTTCAAACAGGCCCTGTTCGTTGATTACCTTCAACTTGTAGTCCTGGATAGTCTGGAGTTTCTTTGGACCGGCATCTTCTCCCAAAACCACAAAACTCGTTTTCTTGGAAGGTGCGCTCATAACGCGACCACCGTATTGCTTAACGAGCTGTTGCCCCTGGTCACGGCCGAGCGTCTGAAGCTGGCCAGTGAAGACGAACGAAAGACCTGCAAGGCAGTTCTCCTCGCCTTGGGGTAATTCGCTGAGGTTAATAGCACCAGCTGGGACCGCCGAATTTGTATGAGCACCATATTGGAATTTGGGTTTGTCTCCAGATTTTGGTGGCGGTGGTGGAGGCTCAATGGTGGGAATGCTCTCAAAGATCGCTTTAATCTCAGCACCGTCTTGTGGTTCCTCCTTCTTCTGCTTCTTTACAGGAGATGCCTTCTTCGCTGGAGGTGCTCGCTTCCGTGTAGATTTCACCTCCTCTACCTCAAGATCGTCCTCATCTTCGTCCAGAGCAGGTGTTTTGCGCTTCCTGGTTGAGGGAGCGGANTTTTTCCCAGGCTTGGTCATAGGTTTCGGGTCTTCGTCAGAAGCGACACCATTATCGTGGGCATCCTTCATATCAATATCGTCCTCGTCGAGCTCGAAGTCGTCATCTTCAGCCTTCCGCTTTTGACGCTGTGAAGTTCCATTGTGTGCTCTTGTCGTACGTGTAGGCTTTATGATTTCTTCTTCCTCTTCATCGGTGCCTTCCACGTAGTCGTCCCCCAACCTTCGACCAGTCTTTGCTTCCGATTTGAAGTTGTCCTCGTTGTCCTCAAGGTCATCGTCTGGAAAGTCGTCACGACCGAGGTCGACCTGTGCTTTGCCACTGCTCCTTGTCTTGGTGGCAGAGCCATTGGTAGATCCAACCTTCGTGGTGCTCTTCTTAGGTGATGCCGTCGATTCTGCCTCCCTCTTGGGATTTATACTTGCGACCTCATTTCTCTTAGGCTTGCTTCCCTTACCAAAGTAATCATCTGCAGTTGTTTCCTCCAATACAGGGTCTACCTTTTTCTTAGTTGTTGGTTTCTTTGGGGTTGCCTTCTTGGGAGTGGGCTCTTCGTCCTCGTCATCGCTGACGATCTTCTTCGCACGTCCCCTCTTCTTGGGCTCTGGTTTAGGAGCTTCGGCGGCTGGCTTCGGTTTTGGGGCAGCGTTGCCGCCAAAGAAGGAGCGAATGTCGGACGGCATGATCGAGTGAAGACAAGCTACTGGGCAGACACAGGAGGTGGAATCGAACGCCAAAAGAATTACAATTGTATAAGGCCGGTACAAGAGCAAGTCATCGGCAAGACATTTGCAGCACAACCGAGAACTGTTGCACTGGCTCTGTGGTATGAATTCACAGTATGTCCATACAAATGCATTTAATTACGCCAAAGCTGCTTTACGCCAGACGCGAGGCCAACGCGTAAAGCGGGAAGTCACGTCGTCATGAAGCAGCTTCTCTTGGCATCGACCTCGCTTCCTTCCCGTTTGGTCTCTACACTGCGGACTGCATCGGGCTCGGGGGTCTCCCGCTTTGCGCCGCCGACTGCCAATGCTGCCCGCGGGAAGGAACTAGACATCAAGCCGAATCGCCAGAACGTCTCAAGCACCCTCTGCCATAGTGGCACCGATCCCAGGCCGACGCAGTCATAACTTCACCTTACTCTGTCTATATCGCCTGGACAGAGCGCACATACACAGCAATGGCGGGACCCATTGCCAAGGGAGCTGTCCCTAGCTCTCTCATCTCATCCATTACCACAAGAGCATCTTGTATGTGGATTGCCAACCAGACCAGCAAAGACAGCAAGGTCCCCTAACTAACAAAAGGGATAGGCTTCCACAATGCTCTCCGGGCCTTCGCCGCGTCGACCCCAACATCTGCCCCATCGTTCAACAGCTCAAACCGACGCACATTCACAACTTCAACGCCACTCCTGGACTGGCTCTCACCCAAACGAGGCGAATCGTCCAAGTCACGGAAGGGCAAACCGAAGATGCAGGTGGGAGGTAGCACTCGCGGCACGACACTGGTGTGGGGCGACTACGGGCTGCGACTGAAGGACCACGACCGACGGATCAGCGCATCGCAGCTGAAGATTGCTGACGAGACGATCAAGAAGAGACTTCGAGGGCTGAAGTATCGGCTGTACCACCGCGTGAGCGCGAACATTGGCGTCTACACATCAGGAAACGACCAGCGTATGGGTAAGGGTAAGGGTAGCTTCGACCACTGGGCGTGCAGGATGGGCGTCAGCAAGATTGCCTTCGAGCTCAAGGGTGATATCCACGAGCAGGTCGTCAGGGACGCCCTGCGCATGGCCGGTAACAAGCTTCCCGGCAACTGGGAATTTGTGAGGAAAGGTGATCCGCCAGTCGTGGGCATCACGAAGCTGGGGAACGGCGTGACGGAGGAGATGTTGAAGAGGGCGAGGAAACCAGTGCCAGCCCCAAGTCTCGACTCTACGGCCAATAGAATTGGTGCGACAACACCTGTGTAAAATAAGAGATTGGGAGTGTTCATGTGGGCATGCAAATTATAATTGTATTTCATTAAGCCAAATCCATGGCTTCACATATGCTACTATGGGAATCATATTCTGATAAAAGATGCAAACAAGCCACCACGCTATTATGTTGCGATACCGCTAAACAGAAAAAGATCCATCTTTTCTGGATGGATGCCAAAACCTGATGATCACTCGACGTTGTATGCAAATTTGCTGTGCGACCTGATTTGTTTGCCCTTGAACCAGAAGAGAACTGGGAATGGCAAAAGAGCCAAGCAGAGGAATCCAAGCAAGCTCATTCCCCACGGGATCCCTAGGTTTTCGAACAAAGCAATAGAGAACATTGTGAAACCAGCAGCCAGCAAACTTCTGGCGAGGGAGTTGGCCGCTAGCGCACTGTTGGATTCGTAAAGATACACGTCCGTCAGGTAGATGAGGCCCGGGATGAAGACCCACTGAATGCCTGCACCGATGAAAAAGGTGGCGATGACCTGAGGGACCCAAGAGGTGCGTTTGTGAGAGCACCAGCCGAACCAGAAGAGGCCAATCATGAGGACGATGGAGCCCAGCATCATCAATGGGAGGCGCTGCTCTGGCACCACGACACCGTTGTTGCGCTTGACTGCTTTTGCGAAGCGGGTGCGGGTCTCGACCACAATCATTGCGTTGGCGAAGAGGTTGCCCAGCATGACGCCGATGAAGGGGAGGGCGGCAACACCAGGTTTCCAGCCACGTACCTCCGAGAATGCGATCGGGAAGGCGGCAAATGTCAAGTACAGGATTCCATACACGAGCGAGACATAGATGGTCATGACGACGAGAATAGGCTCTTTGAAGATCATTTCGAACGGCTTGAGACCATACTTCTTCGCCAGGCGCGAGATCTCAACAGGCTCTTCATCCAATTTAGAGTGCAAAGCCCAGTTGCCGGTCTCAACTCGTAACTTGGCAGCTCTGCGTTGTAAAAGTAGCGGGTGCATAGTCTCGCGGAAGAAGGGTAGACATAGGAGCCAGAAGAAGGCGGCCATAATCATGGTAAACCACGCCGTCCATCTCCAGCCAAGAGCGTGGTTTTTGACGGTAAATTCTCCAATGATTGGACCCATCGCTGGACCAACAAAGATTGCGGCGGCATATACAGCCATCGCTATGCCTCTACCAGTGTGATCGAACATGTCGACAAAAAGACCTGGGTCGATTGCCAGTGGTGCGCTCCCGAAACATCCTGCTAAGAAGCGGCAGACGAAGATTGTCTGAAGATTGGTGGCGACAGCGACCGGGATTTGAAGGATTGTGAAGGCGAAGAAGCCAAGAACAATCGGTCTGATACGTCCATATGCCTCGCTGATGGGACCAAAGAACATGGGGCCGGCAGCAAAGCCTGCGACATAGACAGCCACACCTAGAGTCATGACCTCCCTGCTGACGCCAAACTCAACAGCCGTGGCCTCTGTTGCAGTTGAGAAGACTGAGCTTGCGAATGAGACGACGAAGCATTGGAGAGCACTAATCATCGTGATGGTCCACTTGCGATGCGATGGCCAGTTGCGAGGGTTCTCCGGGTCGTCGGGCCCATTCCAATCGACGATGTTGTTGTCAGGCTTCTTGATATCCCAATCGGCGTCGGCGGGAAGGTTGTGGTGGTTTGAATATATCTTGTCCAGACTGGCGGTCTCAGGCTCGAACGATGCTTGGATGGCACGTTCACTTGCGCTGGTAACTACCCGGTTGAGACCATTGTTGCTTCTGTGGGTGGTAAGGGGGGCATTGTGGACCGATGAGGCTGGAGAAGGGCTGGAAGCCTTCTCGACGTCGTCAATATTCTCAAACATGATTTGAGTCTATCACACCGACACTCTTGATCTTGAATGGCTCTTACCAACGTTGTGGAGTGTTGTGGTTAACAGTTCTATCAGACCAGCGGATGGGGTCGAATATCTGGTGGTGCACATCCTTTTGAAGAGAAAACACGGACAATCGCCCCATGAGGGTACCCATGAAACAACACGTTAGACCCACCTCTGCTTAACGATCCAAGTCAAGGGCATATGAGATACAACGGCCGTAAGTGGGCAGCCATTGGGCCAACCCAGTGGTGTAGGGCCCAATTTTTAAGGGCTGAACAAGCATCTGCTGTCGCTTAGCAAGAAGGAAGGCCATGTTCAGACGGTGTGTAGTCCGGAAAACGGTGCAGGGAAGAGACAGGAGGGTCGAAGAAGAAATGGGGTTGATGATCAGGACCAGGCAAGGAGCGCGGCATATCAGCGGTGCCGAGGTGTTTGATGCTTCACAATGCTTCTACAGCCAAATAAAATATATGATCAACCTCGGCTGCATAACTTGTCGTCAGGGACTTACTCAGCAATTTGCTTCCAGCGTTCCTTTAGAGTTTAGGGATATTACCTTAGGTAGACCGGGCTACAGTATCCATTGCGACAGTTCGGGCCATGATGTCATCATATCATATCGTTGGTGGAAATCTCCAGGGCTGTAAGGCAAACTGGACCTACTCCGCTCTTTTCCGCTTCACTTCCGCCTTCCTTCCTGGCCTCTCGAATGCTCTTCGCCCCCACCATGCTGGACCACGAGTAGATTGTGGCTTGTTAAAACGCTGTGGTGCTCTCTGATTTCAAAGATGCAAAACCGGACCATGGCGGTGATATCTCGGTCGTGGTCTCGGATGCATCTCCCATTTACGGTTTGATAGAGATAAAAGATAGAGACAAACTCCAACCACCAGTCGGAGACCAGTCGGAGACCAGTCGGAGACCAGTCGGACGAAGTTCGGGAGGCACACTTCCTGGCGTGCCATGTGCGCAGTTCGTGGCGCCCTCGTGGAACTAGATGTCTTGCTTCCAGGGTTCCAGTGTATGCACATCGAATAAGGCGTGGAGTTGGTTGCTTGTTGTGGCATGGTGTGAGCCCAATGCAATGCAACGCAATCAAGGAAGCAGATTCTACGACATTACTCAGAACTTTGCCACGTTTTCGTGTCGGCTACCAATATGGATGGGGCTTCCATCATTTGGCTACCTGTGGTCCAGATTCAAGATGACAAAGACTGATCTTCAGCTTGCTGTCGCATGGAACATTCGCTGTCGTCTTTGGAGAGACGTCGATCAAGTCGCTGACTGAAGCTTGACAACTCCCAAGGTGACATGAGCACGGACCATATCGGGAGTTTGCCGTGGGACTGCCTTGACCTCTCGTCCAATTCACGATCAACCAAGCAGCGATGTAGTAATCGCTGCATTAGGATCGCGAAATATGCATATCACGATGCCTGCATGGTACATGCTGCTTTAGAGCATGTGTCCACCATGAAGACGATATGGAAACGCGGAAACCTCCCCCTCGCAAGGATGGGAGGATAATCATACATTTTGTACGGCTCCTCCAGCACACAGCGTCTCATCATCACCTTACCATGTATTGACCATGTGTAGGATTATGACTGTTTCTACGCATCTGTATTTGAGGCCAAAAATCCGGCGCTCAAGTTCTTGCCGTTCGCCGTGCAACAGAAACAAATCATCGTGACTTGTAACTATGAGGCCAGGAGGAGGGGATTAAACAAGCTTCAGCTTGTCAAGGAAGCGAAACGCATCTGTCCGGATTTGATCATCGAGCTCGGTGAGGACATTAGCAGGTTCCGCGATGCCAGTAAGGAGCTCTATCAGTACTTGAAGCAGTTCTCCTGGAATGGCAAGGTTGAGCGACTAGGGTTTGATGAGGTGAGGCGGCCCAGCAATGCAACCCATCGATCGCAAGAATGCATAAAACTGACTTTGCCGACTCCGTAGGTCTGGATGGACATCACCGATATTGTGGACTACAACCTTGGCTTCCTCAATTTGAACAATCTCGAACACTCCTTCTTTCAGATTTCCCAGCAGGATCCGACTGCTGGTTTTGCCTTCAATGCAAGCTCTGTCTGTGGCTACACATATCCAATTGACCACCAGGACGCTTCTCCGCAGGATGAGCTTGCCTTGCGACTGAGGCTGGGGAGCCACCTGGCTTTATACCTGCGCCATGAGCTCGAGCGCGACAAAGGGTACACTGCCACGGTGGGGATTGCCACCAATAAGACCTGCGCCAAACTTGTAGGCAATCTCCACAAGCCCGAGGGCCAAACAACATTGATGCCGCCGTACGCAACCAGCGATGACGGTCAAAGTAACGTTCTGAAATTCATGGACGACCACGAGATCGGCAAGGTGCCTGGGATCGGGTTCAAGACGGCACAAAAGCTACGCGAGCATTATCTCGACCGGCCACCGTTATTCGATGATGGTCTGGTATACGGAGGCACAAAGGAGAAAGTCACGGTCGGGCAGGTGCGCANCGACCCGAGCACGACTCCAGATGCATTGGAAACCCTCCTCAGCGGCCCAGGCTCGCCGCACGGCATCGGCTACAAGATCTGGAGCCTGCTGCATGGCGTGGACGACACCGAAGTCAATGCGGCCAAGGCAGTGCCCAGCCAGATCAGCATCGAAGACAGCTACATCCGACTGGACACGCTGGCAGAGGTGATGAAGGAACTGACCATGCTGGCCAAGAGTCTGATTACACGGATGAGGATCGATCTCACTGCCGCAGACGACGAAGATGACGACGACGATGGTGTCAAGAACGACGAAGACGAGACTGGCATGGAGCAGACAAGAGATCGCACGCCACAGACAGAGCCGACACGCCGATGGCTGGCCCAACCGAAGACCCTGCGACTGACAACGCGGCCACGGCCGCCGCTGCAGCCTGATGGCACTCGCACACGGTCGTTCAAGCGAATCTCGCACTCAGGCCCTCTGCCGACGTTCGTCTTGAACGCGACGGCGAGCGTTGACGCACTCGCGGACAAGCTGGTGCGCGAGACGCTGCTGGGCATGTTCCGGCGGCTGCACCCGGAGAGGTCTGGGTGGAACCTGAGCCTCGTCAACCTGGCGGTCACCAACATGGCCGAAATGGCAGGCAACAGCAGGACGGCCAACGGGAGAGACATCGGAAGCATGTTCAAGCGGCAGGACGATGTTTTGAAAGACTTTAGAGTCGCGGACGAAGGATGGAATGAAATTGGTAATGGTGACGGTGACACTGAGACACTTACCCGTTCAGAACCTCAGTCTCGAGAAGACACTGTTGGCCATGATGACGGGCCAGTCGAAGGCAGTGACTTCACAGCACCGGTGGTGACCCACAACGGCACGGAGGACCAGCTCGGTTGGGCGGATGAGGAGGAAGAGGTCGAGGTAGATGGGGAGCGGTGCATGGAGTGTGGAGTGCGACTGCCTGGCTTTGCCATGATCGCACACCAACGCTTCCACTCGACTACCCATACCTCATGAGCACCACCTTGGAAACCCTTGGCAAAACTCAACTTGCAGTGGAAGAAAAATCCTTAATAGTTCAAAGCTCGCCGTCGAGCACTACATACAAGATTATAGCATTAACATAATCTTTTCCAAGCCCAACAACTTCACGTGCGGGACCGTGCTGTAGGTGAAACATATGTCCCCCTGTATCCGTTCGTCTCGCAAGACCTGATCAGATTCACAAGAATGTACTGGACCGTAAATGGTCCCGAAATGGTTTCTTCCCCAATGACAAACAAAGGCGCCGATGTGATGCGTTCGTGAGAGATAGACAAAGCTGAATATGGTCGTTCAAGCCCACCATTGAGGGTAAGGCAGAGCGCATGGTGACAGAGATAAGAGATGGTGTATGTACGCCCGTCATAAGACGAAGCAGGGTATGTACATCATTGCATCGATCAGGCATATCTCGTGCTCCTGCCGTTGCCGCCGTACGATGGCGGCGGTGGAGGAGGCTGGCGGCCGGCAACCTGGGCCTGCTCGAACCAGCCTGAGTCGGGTGTTGCGGCGGGTAGTACTGGGGAGGTGGAGGAGGTTGCTGGCGCTGCGCCATGGGTGGACCCGGAGCGGGACCCCAGCCCTGCCAGCCGCCTGGAGGAGGTTGGGGCACTTTTTGGCGAACAACGACGCGACGGCGACGGCAGCAGCGCACGAGGCAGCCGAGGATGGAAAGCAGCAGCAGGCCACCGATGGCAGCACAGACGCCGATCACGATGGCCTTGTGGTCGTCGATCCAGGACTTGACCTGGCCACCGACCGTGGAGCCCTTGCACTGGCCGTTGCTGCAGCGGCCGCCACCGCCACAGTCAGTGCCGTCGAGGAAGTTCTGCTGCAGGCCGTAGCAGACGCCAAGGCCAAACTCGGGCGAGGCGCATGAGATGGTACAGCCGCTCGAGTCGCACGCGTAGGTGTCGTTGCCCTGCGTGTAACTGCCCATCACCGACTTGCACTGCTGGTCACGGCTCGTGCACTGGCCAGAAGCGCATTGCAGGCCATTACCGCAGCCCTCACCATCTGGCGCTGTAACGTCTGGTGGGCAAGAGGCGTTCGAGCCAGAGCAAACTTCCTGTGGATCACAGCTTCCGGTGCTGGCTCTGCACACTGTACCCTGAGAGGCGAGCTTGCAGTTGCGGCAGCAGTCGTCGTTGGAATCGTCGCATTCCGCACCATTCTTGTACTGACAAGTCTTGCCATCGCAGCAGGGGTCGTTTTCACAGCTCTCGTCGCCACCGCAATCACATTGCTCACCTGGTTCGACGATTCCGTTACCACAGACCTGGCCGCTGACGGTGGTGACACCCTTGTTGTCCTTCAAGCAGGTAGTGTTGACGCTGTTGCGCCCGATAGCACCACAGATGTTGCCAACCGAGCAAGGTGAGAAGTTCTTGACACCCTCTGAGGTGAATGGGTTCATGATATATTTGGAGCCTGCGTCGCACGTGGTGGAGCTGTACTGACAGCATTTTTGGGCGCTCACAAAATCCGCGTCTCCACATGTCTGAGAGTCACAATCGTGCACTGCTCCGTAGGTGTGGCCAGTCTCGTGCGCAATAATCTGCCACTCTTCTGCACCTTGAGTACGAATGACTACGTTAGCGCCACTGACCGTTTCTTCTCCAGTGGTATTGCTGTTCCCGTTTCCAGTCTGACTTTCTCCTCCAGAGGTGTATGCAGTGTTGACACAGGCTTGACCGAGCCAAGCCAGGCCGACAGCCGACCCGGTATTACAGGTACTTAGTAGAGTCCAATGACTGTTGGAGTCCTGCTGCTGACCTCTCCAGGCTGAGAACAGATTCAAGCGGTCCTGAATGGTGACACCATCACTGCACGCCTGGTTCCACTTGGCATTATCTCTTGGAGTACCAGGGCATTCGGCTTCAGACGCGGTCAAATTTGCCAGTCCGAGAGATATCTTAAACGTATCTTCCCACACTCCAGAAGCAGTGTTCATCTGGGTGACAACATTATCTTGCGCCGTCTGCGAGGAGTTGAAGTCGTTGGTGTAAGTACAATCCGTAGCCACACCAACCAAGGCGACCTTCTTGGTATCTGGGCAGCCAGAAGAGTTTCCAATAGAGTTGACGAGGTTGAACCCTCCACTATTGCCATTGGTCGTGCTGTCGATCTGACGCTTGAAGATGCTGGAGAAGTCCATGACGCCTAGGTGACCATCAGACCTCTTCATCATCGATCTGAAGACAGGATGATCGTCCTGGGTGTTGAATTTGAGACCATCCGAGCCACAACCTGGAGCCTCGAATGCCTCGTCATAGTCTCGGCGCAGATCCTGCTTCGCCAGTTGCGACGTCGAGATGATATCAGAGTCCCTCCAGACGACCATGTACTCGTCCTCATCCGGACCGAGCTCCACCTCTGGATCCAGCAAGTGGCGCGTGCGAAGGTAGTTGTACGAAGATTGAATGTGATGATGGTCGTGATGTACGGCGAACGCGCCCTCGAACAGCGGATACTTCCCGTCCTGGGTGACATGCACACGAGCCCAACCCGAGCGCTGCCATGAGTGCTGACCTATGCGCGGCCGTTGCACCCAGGCGGTGCCCTTGTAGACCTTCTTGGCATGCCGGTCGATCTTCTCGACGGATTTGATCTCGCCATCGGCGCCTAGAGTGTGGACGAAGGCGTCGGTCGCGAGGATGTCGTGGTTGGGTTCGAGGACGAGCTTGACGTAGAGGTCGTCTCTCAGGGTGAAGGTGAGGTCGAAGTCGGACAGGGCGGTGATCCTGCCCTTGTTGGTGTGGATGGTGGCATTCTGGACGGTCGAGAGGGCACTGATGGGGTTCCTGGGCGCGGAACGGGCATCGACCAGCAGAGGCGACAAGATGGATGCCGCGAGCGAAAGCAGACTGAAGGATAATGAGGGGCGCATCTCTCAGCGCTGGTGGATTGCCGCAGCTGTGGTCGAGGTGGTCGTCATGCAGCAGCCTTGGGGGTGAACAGAGATCTATCGATGTTGCCGCGCGTGGACGGGTATGTTTACTTGCGTGCCGGGATGTACGGGTGGTGGATAGCGATGTCTATCGGTTATTGACGACACTACGGACGGATGCAATGGAGAAAGAACAAAAGGAGAACCGGGCAAATACACAGGTGGAAGCGAGAGGAAGATGCAAACGAAGGTGTGAGGACGGGTTAAAGGATGAAGGACGAGTATGGAACAGTGCTAGAGGGCGATTGATGAGAACGAATTGATTCCAGACGGCGGCAAGGCAAGCAGACCTCAGCTGCTGCGCATCGGGGGATGTGGTGATGGAGGCTTGATAGGATTGGCATCCCCCCCGGCCGACGCTACGGAGAGAAAGAGGGAGAGCGAGGCGCAGGCCGTTTGCCAAGTCGGGCTACCGTTGACTTCCCATTGCGGTTAGGATGATTCCCATTGTGGTAACATGTAAATGATCATAACTTCTGCCTCGCACGGGAACTATCAATCTGATTCTGATATTTACCTCCATTGCTGATGTTGGTTTTTCAACCCGCCGTTGTTTGGACGATGTGATACCCCATATCATCTCCTCGCGGTTCTCTACGACGTCACAGAAGTCACCAGACCGAGATATGTATATCCCAAGACATCGTAGTAGACACTCATTGCCGCTGCCAAGCAGGTAGGATTACGCACGCATCTCTCGGCGCAGGATAGTCCTGCACTGTATAAGATAGCAAATACAGACATGCAACAGGACGGCAATGACATCCGTGGGCAATGCCACCCCAGTCTCTGCTCGTGTCTTGGTTTGTAATAGGACGTACTCTACCGTGTGTCTCTTCAATCACTCCATTACATTTAGATCCTTGATGCATACCTACGTCCTACCTGCACGCATGCAAAGAGGGGGCAAATCAAAAAAACCAAATGGATATTGCCAGCTTTCCAAGGTATCACTGATCAGCCTTCCGGCAATAAATACATCCTAATAATCATAACTGGTCGTCCACATCGATACCTGCCTATTTACTTTGTTTGCTTGCTTCCGTCCTACTCGCGAACCAAATCGTCCGCAGTGCTCATTTCCTGGACTGTTTGACTGTAGAGATGATGGTGTCAACGACGCTGGGGTCGGCCAACGTAGATGTGTCGCCCAGCTGGTCCTCCTCGCCGGCCAAGATCTTGCGTAAGATGCGCCTCATGATCTTGCCCGAACGCGTCTTGGGCAGGTCCGGTACTGTGTAGACAGCCTTGGGAGCAGCGAAGGGTCCAATGCTCTTGCGCACTTGCAGGATCAGATCCTTGCGTAGCTGGTCAGTTATCTCATTGCCCTCCTTGATAGACACGAACGCGTTCACGGCCTGGCCGGTGAGCTCGTCGTTAACACCCACCACNGCCGCCTCGCCTACGGCTGGGTGTTCGATCAAAGCGGCTTCGATCTCTGCGGTCGACAGCCTGTGTCCAGAAACGTTGACCACGTCGTCGACACGGCCGCGGATCCAATAGTAACCTTCCGAATCACGTGCAGCTCCGTCGCCCGTGAAGTAGTAGCCCGGGTACACGTTCAGGTAGGTATCCATGTATCTCTTATGCGCACCCCACACTGTGCGGGCCATGGACGGCCAAGGCTGCTTGAAAGCCAACACACCCTCAACATCGTTGCCGTGGATCTCCTCGCCGCTGACAGGGTCGACTATGGCGGGCTCGATGCCGAAGAATGGCAGAGATGCCGAACCTGGCTTTGTGGGCGTGACTCCACCCAAAGGTGTGATCACGTGTGATCCGGTCTCCGTCTGCCAGTATGTCTGTGAAAGCAAAAAAGGTCAGCTTATCCAATGCGCTTCCAGAGAGAGAATTTGAAAACAACTTACATCGACAATGTGCGCCTCCTTCTTACCGACAATCTCATGGTACCACTTCCAGACCTCGGCAGCGATGGGCTCTCCTACCGAACCCAGCACACGCAGGTTCTTCATCTGGTGCTTGACATGGTCGTCACCTGCCCGCTTCAGCAGCCTCAGAGCAGTGGGCGCGACGTAGAATTGGGTGACGCTGTGCTTCTCGCACACATCCCAGTATCTGCTGAAGCTGGGGTAGGCAGGTGTTCCCTCGAACACGACCGTGGCCACACCCAGGAGCAACGGCGCATAGACGACGTAGGTGTGGCCAGTGATCCAGCCGACATCGCCGCCGCAGAAGAACGTATCTGTGTCGTGGATGTCGAAGACGTACTTGCCCGTCATGGCCGCTCCCAGCAGGTAACCTCCAGTGGTGTGCATGACGCCCTTAGGCTTGCCGGTCGAGCCTGAGGTGTAGAGCAGGAACATTGGGTCCTCTGAGTTGACGGGTTCTGGGGCGATGTAAGCCGGCCACTTCTCGGTCTCCTCGTGCCACCACAGATCGCGGCCCTTGGTCCATGGAACTTCGGATCCAGTCCTTTTGTAGACAAGGCAGTGTCTGACGTCTGGGCACTGTTTGAGAGCCTCGTCGACGATCTTCTTGGTCCCTATGAGCTTGCCGCCACGCTTGCCCTCGTCGGTCGTGATGACAACCTTGGATTCCGCATCGATAATGCGGTCCCTGAGCGAATCCGAGCTGAAGCCGGCGAAGACGACCGAGTGGACTGCACCTATCCGCACGCACGCCATGAAGGCAATGACGGCCTCGGGAATCATGGGCAGGTAGATGGCGACGGTATCGCCCTTCTTGACGCCAAGGGTCTTGAGGGTCCACGCGAGCCTGCTGGTCTCTCGTAGAAGCTCGCCGTATGTGATGGTGCGGCCCTCGCCCATCTCGTCGGCTTCGTAGATGATTGCCGGCTTGTTGGGGTCCTTGAAGGCGTGGCGGTCTATGCAGTTGTAGGAGGCATTGAGCCTGCCCTCCAGAAACCAAGCGACATCGCCACCCTGGAGGCTGCCGCTGCGGGTGGTCTGGAAGTCGCGTTCCCACGAGAGCAGCTCGCGAGCCTGGTGGGCGAAAAACTTGTCTGGCTCGGTGATGGACTGCTGGTACAGCTCCTTGTAGTGGTCAATGTGCTGCAGATGGGTCTTCTTGGGGTGCTTGCGGTGGAAAGCATCCGGTACATGGTAGGTCTGTGCATGCTCGGACTCATGAATGGGAGGCCTCTGCTGGTCCGACATGTTTGCGACACCAGGACGGTTGATTGTGCAGGACGGACGGAATTGGCTGCTCCAACCGCAAGGAAGAATGTTGGTAACAGCTACTGGCGGGATATATGTTTGCCTAGGGAGACAGCAAGATTGGGCGATACCCTACTATCCAATTGGGGGTGGAGATCTGTTGGGAGAGTGGAAGATGTATGTACACAGACGGGTGAAGCAGAAGTCAAGAGAATAGCCAAACAGCTGCAGTTGAGGTGAGGATAAAGTAGGCACAGCAGCTCTCAGGCTGGTAGCTGGCTGGTTACCTGACCTACTTTTCGGGGAATTTGACGATTGTTCGTCACTTCCGAGGTCCTCGCAGGGACGGATAGGATGGATTGCTGGCGTGGCGGACGGTTTTGTTGGTTGCGGTGGTGTGCGGCTGTTGGAGTTCCGGCGGAAGTGGACTGCAGGGCGAGTGCCGTAGCTACACTTTGGCACGACACTGTTGTTGTGACGCACTGCAGGGCGGGTTTGGATCTGAAGCGCAGGGTGGATACATACAGTATTACCTACCTAGGTAGATACCTATATGCTGGCGCATGACCACGAGTGCGCATCCAAACAAAAAACCACCGCCCATCCGTGGCCATCAGCCCTTTCTGTAGGTACAGGACAGCATACTTGGGCCTGTACCTACCTTAAAGGACCTGGTTGTCGATGCGAACCCCACCAAACCCCGCTGCTGCGCATTGCCGGCCAGCTGGTTGGTAGATACGCCCCCCAGAGGGCTGGCCTGCTTACCTTCCATCAGGTTGGCATTACCCGTACCCATTACGAGCCATTACGAGCTGGACAGACGGTCCGGATGCAGGCCGTTCTTCGGTGCAGCGGATGTATGTACTGCATATGGGCGGTGGTTTTCCAATACCGTCCGGTGGTGCGGCTGTCTCTAGAACGGTTATGTTTCTAGCGCTAGAGTGTAACGGGCTCGTGGACTTTACTCGTTCCGATTGGCCTGTCCAAGCAATGTCCTCTTACGGACGGCTATACAGTAATGCGTGGAGGTGGTGATACAGTTCCGTACAATATGCCATTGTATGGCGCGGTATTTCGGACCAGCGGAAGGGCAATTGGCCGCTTCCGATGCCGCAATACGCCGATATCGATCGTCCATACTCTGTTCTGGTGTCTGCAGATAACGTCCGTCTCGAATGGAATGTCACGGTTCCCCTCCCACAGCCTTGACCATGATCTTGGATCATCTGTAGCAGGCAAATTGGAGGTTGTAGGCAAAAGACCCTCGTGATCGCATGACCGCCGCTACCTCACTATGTACCTGGGCGACAACAACAAAGAGTGGCCGCAGTGGGCAACGCATCTGCTGCGTCCTTGGCAATCGCTTGGGCAAGACATGGTCCGACGACAGTCACACAACGTTCGTTTCGAGTATGGGGTTGTACATAGTCGCCATCATACCATGGACCGTTCCCAAGCCCATTCCTAGTCAATGTTCCCTGGATTGACAGAGCGAGTCTCTACCTATATCCATCTTATTGTTGCAGTAGCTGTACTCCAACAGCATTGCACAGCGGAATGATGCCGCTTCCGTCATTCGCCCCGCTACTGTACCACCAGCTAATGTCCTCACTCCATGCCATGCCATGCCTTCACTGATATCGTCAGGCTAGGTTTCTCTTCGAACCACTACCCATCTTGCTTGCTTGTTCCACTAACAGGTCCCTCGATCGATAAACGCGAGCGCATCCGCTCTGTCCAGCGAACATGATAAATGCCTTGCTCGTCTTCAACAACAATGGCCAACCACGTCTGACCAAGTTCTACACCCAGCTCGTGCGTGTAATCCATCCGTTCTTCGAGAGACACCACCAATGCTGACAGGACAGCTGTCGCCATACAGGATACTGCCGTCCAACAACGCCTCATTTCCGAGATCTTCACCCTCGTAGCCGCTCGTCCCAACAGCGCCTGTAACTTCCTCCCTCTCCCGCCTCTTCTCGCCAACAACGCCTCGCCAAGCAGCGCTCCCCAGTCTGATGCGCCTTCGCTCGTGACATACCGCCACTATGCCACCCTCTACTTCATCGTCATATCAACCGCCACAGAGTCTCCCCTCGCCCTCCTCGATCTGATCCAGGTCTTCGTTGAGGCCCTCGACCGGATGTTTGAGAATGTGTCCGAGCTGGATCTGATCTTCAATTATGAGACCTTCCATGCTGTCCTTGGCGAGATGATCGTCGGTGGCATCGTCGTCGAAACCGGTCTGGAGAGGGTTGTTGAAGGTGTGAGAGCGCAGGGCAAGATTGCCAAGAGACCGGTCAACGAGAGTAGAGTTGGCTTTGGTTCTGCTGGTCTCTGGGCCGGGAGATGATAGTTGACGGATTGCCGTTTCCTGCCCTATTACAACAGTTTGAAAGTGGGAGAGTCCGGTCTCGGTGTCCTCAGTCAAGAGCTGGCTCACCGCGCATTTCTGCTACACATGGTGGCTTCAGAGCGACAGGACAGCATCTCGCTAAACACTGAGTCGCGAAGTGCCGAGCCGCAATGGGTATACGTTGTATGCCCCAGCGACTGCCATCAGTGTCGCAGGCTGTGAAACACCATAACCGACTACACACGATTCAACCAAGTGGTCTGACAAGCGGCGTATGGCCCTTCACGAGATCTAAGCCCAGGCCGACACCGTCTTGGTTCTGCCAGGGTTCATGAGTTCCAATCGATGGAAGTGGGGAGGCCTCGATATTTACACACTGCATGTCTCAACGTACATGGCCGTAGATCACTGCCTCAACTCACATGGGAGCCCTTCGACGTGGTAGCGCTGTTCACTAAAGTTGATGCCATATCGCACCGCCGATAGTTTGAGAGCTGGACACATGCTGAAGGTTGAATCTTGGCACCGCACGCAATGCGCAATAAACTACTTTGGCATTATAGAACGAAACCACCCATCGGTGACACTGTGGGTCACTTGTCATTGCACTGAGCGCTTCTTCCTTCCTTAAGCCATACTTCGAGGCAATAGAATTTGCAGCCAGGCCCAGTTTCATCGTGCAACCATGTCAACGTGGCATTTACCATGGGTGCGCGTGAACCATGTGTGCTCGGCCATGCCGTGACTGAACAGCATGGTCAACTCCTTTAAGCATAAGCATTACCTAGGTTAGATAGGCACCTGGCAGGCAGAGCATCTCGAAACGAAATGACGAATAAGCGCGTCTAAAGTCCGGACCAGACCCCGTGCTTGCTTCCGAAGGTACACTGCTGCTGTAGCTTCCTTGGCGGACCCCTGCCTCTATAGTGATATTTGTTGCAGATTCGCCGGCAGCAAATCTTTGGACTTCATCAACATCTGCACCGCAGAGCGAACCTCCATTCTCGATGCGCCAAGCTGCTCGCCAGAGCGCTCGCTGGACCAGGCGCCGTCAAATACGAGCCACTACACTGCGATTCGACCCGAGCTACGCGCAGCAGCAACAACAACGAGCATTCACCGTCGGCCGAGCCCAACTGCAGGACAGCAAGCCTCCCAATGGCACCCCCGACAACGAGAAGTCGCTGAGCGAACAGCGCGCTCAGGACCTTCCACACCACAATGCGCCCCACCAACAGCAATCCCATCCGCAGCCGTCAGAGGAGGACGCCACACGGCAGGAAGTCGTTGAGGAGGATGCTGAGCAGCAGCAACAGCAGCAGCAGGCTGCTGGAGAGGTGCGCAAGCCAGGCTTGAGTAGGAGAGCGTACCGTCAGAGGCGTGTTGCTGAAGTGCCAAAGCCCCCTCCCGTGCCAGACTGGTTCCTAAAGCACAACGTACGGTTAGAGCATGACCAGGACCTCGCGCAACCCTCAACCGTACAGCAATCGAAGCTGGCATTCCACGACGCTACCACGGGCGAGAGGCTGTTCGCAATTCCTTTCCACGATGCTTTCCCGGCCGAACACTACGAAAGTGACAAATCTCCAGAAGCACAAAACGCAGAGTCGCCATCAGCCAATGCGTCCCAGAAAGATGCCCAGGCGCCATCGTCTCTGGTGAAGGACTTCTTCGATTTCAAACTACCATTTACGAGCTCAGAACCTGCCGATGTGCAAACTGTGCCACAGGAGACGCTCAGGCATTCAACGCCCGTGGCGACTTCTGAAGGGCAGAAAGAGACGGATGTCCCTAAGCAGGACCTTCAGCAAGATGCAGGAGTTGAGTCTGAAACAGATGTGAAGTGGAAGGGCAAGGGCCCGACGTTGGATGTCCTATCTGAGATGTCACTCCCACAACACTTGCGTTACGTCCATGATTGGAATAAACTCCCTCTCGTCTACACTCTCCTAGAAATAGAGAGCTCTGCTCGCGCAAGCATGTCGTTGGCTGGTGAGGCACGGTCACAGTCTTTAGCTGCTTCGAGGGCGGACATCTCACTGATCTGCCCCAATGATCAATCGCACGACCAAATGGATCGATTCGTAAAGGAGATTGCCGACGTCCTTCAAGCGGACACGATTCGATTAGATGCGAATGACATCGCAGAGTTGACCGACGAGTATGTGGGAGGAGGGCAAGAATCGCCAGGCTCTTTCAATAACCTGGGCTACGATGTCTTCGACGGCTATTCTGTACCAAACTTGGAACGGACCTCGAAAGGTCGTTTTGAAAATGGGATGGACAATTTCGACGAGGACCAAATAGATGACGACGAGGAAGTGGACGATAACAACTACACTCCTGCCGACAACGGACCGGCTCTGGGCCCATTTGGTAGCATTGACGATTTCAGGAAGGCTCTGGAGTCGAAGAAACACGAATTCTCGAGAATCTTGGGCGGTATGCCTGTTGTGATCGGTACTAAGGAAATCCCTCTCCCAGGGTTTGCTTCCCCGAGAGCTTCATGGTCTCGATCAGGACTGGGTGATGATACCACCAAGAACAATATTCAATGGGATGACCAACGTCTCGGATCTGTATTGGACACCTTGCTCGACGCACCCGCAGCAAAGCGGGATCAGGATGTCAAATCTGCTGAAAGCCTCTCTACTCTTCAACGTCTCAGGAAGTTGTTGTCTTCTGCCGAGGGCAAAGCGACTGAGAAGACGGACTCACATGGAGAGAGGGAAGGCCATTTGCAACAAATTAAGAGCAACAGGCACAAATACTGGCTGCCGACTGCAGCTGATGCACTTCGGCACATTCTTCAGCTTGAGAACAAAGACAACAAACTTGTTCCAAGCGCATCCGCCATGACCTCGCTCTTCTACGGCGAAGGTGCTCAAGAAAAGGAAACCTCAAGCTCGACGCCAATAGCCTCTCAACGACCTCGCTTGGTCGTGCATGTGCGAGACCTTCGAGACCTGTGTGCTTCACAACTTGGAGACGCCGTTGTAGACCGCCTTGTTCGAGTCGTCCAAAAACGCCGGAAAAACGGACAAGAAATCATCATTATAGGCACATCATCGAAGGCCCTTATTGACGGTGCTGCGGATATGGTCGAGGAAGTAGGAGGGCCTTTCCGCACCATAGTCGTGCCGCCTTTATTCACATTGAAACCCGATGAATACAAGGAGTGGGAGCAAACCGTTGTTCCTCCCTCCGACACCGGTATTCTAGACGGATCATACCACAGAATCTTAGAAATCAACCTGAGACATATCCAGAGCATGCTACGAAGGCTACGGCCGAACAGCACCACCGATCTTTTGGAACTGCAAGGTCAGAAGTATTTCATGCTTCCTGGCAGCAGCATTCTTGGAAAGAAGGTCCTGAGCCTGAACCAGGTGCAGCGTCTGGTTTTGACCAGCGTCGGGCTCGCAGATCTACACCTGAAAGCCGACACAGTCAAGCCCATCCATGTTGCCGTCGCACTCAACATATTATCGAGGAATGATCGGTCAGTACAGTCGTGGCAAACGCTAGCAGATACATTGGAGAGCAAAAGGCTTAATAGCTCGGTTGCTCAGAGTGGCGGATCTGAGACGGCAAAGGGTAAGAATACAGATGGTCAAGGTCAATCTGCTGAAGATGGAAAGGCACGCATTGAACAACTCAAGGCCAAATGTAATCCGCACGAGTCTCGCTTGCTTTCTGGCGTCGTTGATCCTGCAAACATCAAAACTGCATTTGCAGATGTTCATGCTGCGCCGGATACCATCGATGCGCTCAAAACCCTCACAACACTCAGCCTGTTAAGGCCAGATGCTTTCAAATACGGTGTTCTCGCCAATGATCGCCTACCTGGTCTTCTGCTCTATGGACCTCCTGGTACAGGAAAGACACTCTTGGCCAAGGCTGTCGCGAAGGAAAGCCAGGCTACCGTGCTCGAAGTAAGCGGTGCACAGATTTACGAAAAGTACGTGGGTGAGGGTGAGAAGATGGTCAGAGCAGTGTTCTCACTTGCCAAGAAGCTGTCACCATGCGTGGTCTTCATCGATGAAGCCGACGCTATTTTCGGCTCAAGGGGTGGACAGGGCGGCCGCAACACGCACCGTGAGATCATCAACCAGTTCCTGCGTGAATGGGATGGCATGGACAGCCATTCCGTTTTCATGATGGTGGCCACCAACCGACCATTCGATCTCGACGACGCGGTCCTCCGACGGTTACCACGACGACTGTTGGTCGACCTCCCCACGGTCAAGGACCGAGAAGGTATCCTGGGGATCCACCTGAAGGGAGAAACGCTCGCATCAAGCGTGCAGCTTGGCAGTCTGGCAGAAAAGACGCCGTTCTACTCAGGCTCCGACCTGAAGAACCTGTGTGTGGCAGCCGCGCTGGCGGCGGTACGAGAGGAGAACGATGCGATGGCGAAGCATGCGGGCGATGAAGCGTTCAAGCTGCCCGACAGGAGGACGCTGGAGTCGAGACATTTCGACAAGGCTGTCCAGGAGATCTCGGCCAGTATCAGCGAGGACATGGGCAGCCTGACGGCCATCCGGAAGTTCGATGAACAGTTCGGTGATCGCAAGGGCAGGAAGAAGAAAACCACTTTCGGATTCGGTCACGGCAAAGGCGACAAGGCTGGCGCCGTCAACGAGAACAGTGTCAGAGTCAGACAAGTCGATGACCCAGCTGTCAGTACAGCATCGTCTTCGACGTCAGCTCCTTCTTCACAATCACCACCACCACCGTCATCATCATCACCTTCTTCACCTTCACCGCCTGCGCCTTGATATGGAAAAGAATGGGGATTGTAATTGTACATATATCCAAGCGTTGCGCGCTGGCATCATTGCATTGGAGTTCTGGCTCTCGCGATGCGCGCAGATTATTCATATTTGCACGTATCAGACAAGCATCCTTCACAAAGAGAAGGGGGTTTCATGTACTATGTGTTTTAGATAGAAGCTCTACTACAGCTTATGCAGAAAGACAATCGAGCACGAGATAGAGCTACCGTTCAACCTACACTGTGATCTAGAACATTCCCACGCCGATGCTCGCAGGCCAGGCCCCCAAACCGAGCCGAGCGCCAATCTACATCTCCTCCTTCTTCATGCCTTTTCCCCTCCCCATCGAGAAGGTCTTGACGTGCTCGTCGTCATTCACATGACCCAGCATGAAAAAAGGCGTGGCATCCATGGATGGCATGATTGACATGACATGGCATGGTCAACGTCGCACACGCATGGCGAGCCCAGCCCAGGACGGCAAGCACGGCAGGTCATCTATCTCCCTTCCACGCCCTCTCATCTATACGTACAGTATCACCGCAACATTCAGGCATCACCCCTGTGGCGAGGAAGATGGCACATGTGATACGTAGACTGACTGGGTATGTAGATAACGACAAGAAACGTGATCACTCGTCCATGCCTCTGGATAGGTAAAGCCTTAGGGCTGCTCTTCGCTCTCGCAGCCGACGCGGCTGTGGCTGTAGGAATACGAGGCGGGCAAGAAGAGGAGTTTATGCACAAGGCATGGGAGGGATGGATGGATGGATGGTTGGATGGACCAGGGGGAGCTTTCTACCATTCGAAAAGTCGAAGCATCAACCACCAATCCACAATCCACAATCCGTCATCCAGCCATCTAGCATTCCTCGGCGCCTGGACCGCAGGATGGAGTAGCTCGTTTGCCCAACTTTCCAACCGCAAGCTGCATCGCCGACGCCTCTGTTCGATAGGTACCTACGCCACCTCGTCTGGAGGGTGCATACGCAGTGGTAGATGTAGAAGGGCACAATTGCAGAGGTGTGAGGAACAGAAGGTTGCTCTATGGCTTGCCTAACCATGCCACTCCACCACATCACATGACTCTAGGATAGTGGGCTCACTTCACAAAACGGCGTTGCCTGCCTGCGTCTAGTAGCTACAGTACCTATACACCTCGATCCGACCCAGATCTGGCGTTTTGATTGGTGAGCGGCGTGGTCCGAATAGCAGGCGGGTTCCGCGACACATCACATTCGACCCTGCGTCCTGGTTCGAGGGCTCGGTGAACGAGCTCCAGTAGATCCGTGAGAGTGGTGCGAGGGAAGGACAGGGAGGGTGGATGAGAGTTCGGTGACACATGCCAGCGCGGCGTATATGCGGGCAGGGATGGTTCCCTCAAGGAGGGAGAATAGGCGGAAAGGATTGCAAAATCTGTGTGTGAGACAATACAGTATCCATCCATCCACCTCTCTATTCACCTATCCACTCGCTCGCTGCGACCGCCCTCGCCCATGTCACCGCTAGTCCTCACCATCCATCCTGAGGAAGTGGATGACGACGATGTTGACGACGAGCGCCTGGGTATGTACAGAGAAAATGCATAGTGAGCGTAGTCGGCGTGTGATACATTCTCTGACAAGCTATGTCTGGAAAGGCGTACTATAACGTCGAATCACGGGGGGTGATCGCCAAGCACATTCTGCTCGATCCATAGACCAACCAATATCCAGCAATGATAGGACGGTAGAGCCTCAGCGTGGGGAGTGCGTCTTATGTGTGCATGTTCAGTACTGTACGAGGGGGGTAAAGCCGAAGCAAGATGGGTGGACGAAGGGCCTAGATGTGAAACGAGAAGTGAAACATTAATCTTTCGACGGCTCGGCCACTACGGGAACAAAAGCCCACACCCCCTTCACACGTCTTGCCCAATCCGGAAGTGGAGAGTTCCCCTTAGGGATACATTCTCTCTAAGGAGCACGATGCCAGCTGCATATCGAGACACCCAACACAACGTACCACCTTCACCTCATCCCACTCTCAACTACCACAGCTCTTCCTTGTAAACGCATTTGGGGGTGGGCCGCGCGTGCGGACGGTTGTCACAATACGACGATACTTACAGAAAGGAAAAGGATGGGGAGGGAAGTGGAGAGGTCATCAAGTAGCCTGGATTTCTGATTCCGATTTTAGATTTCTTTGGTCCCACAGACATAAGCGTCGTCAACCACGCTTGGTGCATTCTGGTAGGCTACCTACGAGTTATCTACATACTCTTTTGAACCGGCGTCGCAGTCCAAAACTCTCGCCGTCTCAACGAAACAAGCGAATGCAAGAACGCTTTCCACATTATAGATCCTTCTCCAATGCTATGCAAACCGAGAGTGAATGTTCAAGCAGGTGTGCCAAGGGCAGCAATGAATGCTCGCCAGTCTCCGTCTCTTTCGGTCCATTGCCGACGTTCTTTAGTGTCGACTCCGTTTTTTTTCTTTGTTGTGTTGAGGGATTCAAGTGATAAATCATAGACATTAAGTGGGGTTGGTGCCACACCAGAAAACCAGATCGTCACTCCAGTCGCTGCACGGATACTGTCCGTGAACCCAATTTAGGCAATCATGCAGAACTCCGATGAAACATGTCGGGTCGGAAAAGATATCATATTCACATTTGAAACATAATTGATGTGCAAGGCAGAGACGCCTGGTTTGTCGAGCAATAAGACCGTACAGTAGACCATGCCATTAACATGGTCCAAACCGGATCGAGATGCTTAGAGGGCGATGGCGGCCAGAAGGGCAGCACCCATACCGAACAGCTCAACACGAGCAGCTGGGAAGGCAGCGCCGGTGAAGACAGGCGCGGATGGAGAAGGCGAAGTTGGGGTGGTGCCGTTGGATGGGACGGGCACGATGGAGCCGCTTGGGACGTAGGTGGTCAAGGCGGTTGGGGCTTGGGGCTGACCATCAGAGATCTGGGTGATTGGAGACACGGCCGCGGTGGTCGCAGGGGCGACCGAGGTAGGAGCCTGGGGCTGGCCGTCCGAGATCTGAGTGATGGGAGAAGCGGCAGAGGTTGGTGGGGCAACAGAGGTAGGGGCTTGAGGCTGGCCATCTGAGATCTGAGTAATTGGCGAGGCAATGGAGGTAGGGGCTTGAGGCTGGCCATCCGAGAGCTGGCTGATTGGCGAGGCGATCGAGGTGGGCGCCTGGGGCTGGCCGTCGGTGATCTGGCTGATGGCGCTGGAGACTGGAGTGGCAGTGATCTGGCCGTCGGGAAGCTGCGAGGCAACACGGGTGGCAGTGGCCTGGCCGTCAGAGCCCTCGCCGCTGCCGCTACCGTATGGAATGGCCTGGATGTAGATCGGGCTGCACTGGGCAGC
Source organism: Leptoxyphium fumago (assembly GCA_001660795.1). Classification (NCBI taxonomy): domain Eukaryota; kingdom Fungi; phylum Ascomycota; class Dothideomycetes; order Capnodiales; family Capnodiaceae; genus Leptoxyphium; species Leptoxyphium fumago. Next base: position 174,955 of record LSHF01000036.1, on the reverse strand, counting down.
GTCGTTCTCGTCGTAAAGGTTGTAGAAGGTACCACTCAGGCAAGCGTAGAAGACGCTGTCGCTTCCGAGGGTGAGGGAGTTGTTGCTGCAGACGGAGAAACCGGCGGTGAACTTGGCACCGGCCTGGGGAGGGCCATCGAACTGGAACTGGTCGTTGGAGGCGATGTAGCCAGTGCGGCCTTGCTCGTCCTTGAGCACACCGTCGGCCAGGCTGATCAGGAGAGTGCCGCCGGATCTCTTGACCTTGCTGGAGGTGGCGTTGACAAGCTCGATCTGGAACTTGCCGTCGTAGTTTGGCTTGCAGTCGGCTGGGGGAGTGCTGGTTGGCGCAATGGCGGAGGTGACGCCCTGTGGAGCTGGAACGGCAGCGGCCAGGGCAGCGAGGCCCATGACAGCGAGAGAGTACTGCATCTTGATGTGTGTTGTGTTTGCGGGTGGTTAGGTGGAGGCAAACAGATTAGTCCTGCAATGAAAAGGCCTGTTGGAAACAAATATGTGCAACGGAAGAATCGATCAGAAGCGGCGAAGCTGTCGGAATTTTGTTGATAGACGCTTGAAGCGAGAGTGAGTCTATGCAGAGAGCAGAGACCTTGGGATCCGACGTGGATGAGTGAAGGGCTCAATTAATAGACGGCGGATTCGGAATGTTGTGCAAGAGAAGAATCGGATTGACAGATGGAATGTAGCAGATATTTAACCTGTGAGGGAGCAATTTGCCGCCTTCTGGGGCTATACCTGTTTACCAGTTGGTAATACCGACCTGCCTACCTGATCACCGTACATGCACCGATCAGGATCCACACCATGCCTATCTTACCTGCCACCTCCACTGTTCCGCTGGAAACCACCGCCTTTGAACGTCCTGGAGTATCGTTCTTTTCGTACCTTCTCGGAGATATACTCTGTGGCCCAGGATGCTGCTCGACGTCAACGCTGTCGATGACGACAACGTCTTTGGCTACAGGCGCTCGTTTCAAACCACATGTCTCCGTCGCGACTCGTTGGTCTGGCATTGTGCGGTGTTCAACATATCACGACCAGCGTTTTCCATCGGGGACGACGGCTGGCGACGAGTGGGATACCTCCGTAGGACTGTGAGTGGGTAAGGACGAGGGCCTGGGACNGCTAGCCGGTTGGNGGAAGGGCAGTGGATCGGGGGGGGCTGGTTATCATGCACCGCATTGGCCATTCTAAGCCGGCGGACGTTGATGATCGACCCAGTTGGCCTCCCGCACGCACTTCACCCACCCAACGACAACCTCCCCAAGCCTCCCTTTTGCCGTCTTCGCCGTTTCCCAGTTACCACAACCCAACCGCTGCCTCGCCATCTCCATTTCTCCCTGCCCTGCCCTGCTCTGCCCTTCCCGGCCCCCCTGCCTACACTACATTTGACGCCTGGAGAAAAGCAGGTGTCTCTGCGTCTGGAGCCCTGCAGATGAGATCATTCCCCGTGGACGCTACTGCTTCACACTGGTCAGACAGCTCAATCGCCTCCCCCTGCCGCGTCCCCTTGTACAGTACTGTATACAGTAGCAGGTGGGTTTGCGGCGCTAATGCAGAGGGCATCTTGGTGATGGAAGCGGGACTGCCACCACAACTCCAAATCCAATAGGCTCTGGTTGAGGATGGCCATGCATGCGAACTGCAGCACAGGACCTCGCACATGCCTACAGTACAGGGCCGCCCAACCTCCCTGGACATACCGCGGCCGCTTTGATCTTTGGGTTATGGCTATTCCACAACAATGCACATCCTTGATTCGATCAAAAGATCTGGCGGCGCTCAAACATTGTCCCATGCACACGCCCTCGCGATCAGATGCCTCTCCAACAGAGGATATCACGGCTAGGATGGCTGGGTGCACAAGGATGATTCTCTGGCCTAATTACGTATGTGCTCATGGTACAGTATGCAGGTAGGCAGGCAGCTGGTGGCCGTCTGTCTGTGCCTCCATCTCTCCGCTGCCCACTGAGCATTCTGGCCGTTGCCCACCACTACGCGTAGTACCTACTGTACCTACTTACTCTGAGTCCGAGCAGCTATGTCAGAGTCTTGGAAGGCGATAGACAATCGTCAATCATCTCTGTGTACTCAACTCACGTGGTGGGTGCAAACTCGGGTACTTTACATGCAGTACAGGAGGGGGTTTGCAACCTGCAGCGTCCCTTATCGGACCGCCGGGTGATGCTGTACAGCGATATGCTGGAGGTACACCGTGGCTATAGCTTCACGGGAGAGCAACCGTTCGAACATCTAGTGCCGTAGTAGATGTGCAAATGTGGAATGCCTCTAGTCAACAAGCCACTACTGCTGTACAGCTAGAGGACCTGCCTACTATAGGTAAATAGTAGGGTATGGTGTTGAATAGGCCTAGTGATTAGAATAGCACCGGTCGATTAGTATGCAGTCTTTGTTGACAACGACAACAACAAACAACAATAACAATGTCAACACCCACACACAAAACCTGTCCCGCTACATGCCCAGTCCCTGCCCAGTCCTTTCCTGCCTTCATCCCGTCCAAAGTGAGGTGATGCAACATTCCTGGATTCTCCACGCAGCGATGCAGTCGTAATCCCATGACTCTACCTGCTCTTACCCTTCTCTGATCCGAGCTCGTTCACGGCGGGGACGTGGCAGAGGCAGAGGCCGCGTCCCCTTCTGTGTCGGCCCATTTCGTATACAGTACACACCCCCGCCTTCTCCAATCCTGATTGCTCCTCTTCGCCACATAGCGCTGCTGTAGCACGTCGGCACGCCGATGATCTCCAGCAGCGCCACCTATACCGTAGAGTGCTGGCCGAGACTGTTTTGTTGTATAATAATCTAATACGAGTGAGAGGGGAAGAGGCCAACCGTATCATGAGGAGTCGATGCACGAGCTCTGCATGCTCGTTCGCTCGCTAATTGCCGTGCGCACCTGATGATATGCGGTCCCTTTTGCTGTATCGTACTACAGTCCAAGACATGGACTTGGTAACAGGTGTGGATGGTGGGTGGCACAGCAGCCAGCCCGGTGGTCTCACGCAGTGCAAGCATGGGATAGCTGCAGCAGGTATCCGAACGGCGGGAGATGATGATGGAAATGACGATGGAAATGGAGAGGCGGATGACTGACCAGTCATTGTAATTTACCAGGTATGCTGTGAGAAGGGACACGAGCAAGGCAGACTCTTGTGACAGCCTGCACACATGTATGCAAACGCTACAGCCGCTCCACTCCCAATCTCAATCTCAATCTCAATCTCAATCCCAATCTCACACACACTCGGGCCCTTTTCCGTAACAGTGTCGCACCTGGTAAATAAGAATCAATCAAAGAGCCGAGTAGTGCAGAAACACAACTCCAGCCTGTTGGAAATTACCCTCGAGATTATGCCGAGAAACATGGACATGACAGAGAGACCTCTACACGCAGCAGCTTCTTTCCCTTCCCGTTGAGATAGGTGCTGGAGCTGCCCAATGCCTTGTTTGTGTTGCGACTTCGTACAGGCAGGGCAGTGCTCGATGGTGGGAAGGTAATTAGCCAAGCAACCCTGGCGGACAAGACGAAGTGAGGGAAGACGGAACATTGAGAGACACTGGCCTTGCCTAGTGTGTTTGTCCATATTATCCCCATAGAATGCCTCCCAACAAGCGATAATGGCACGACTTCCCTCGTATTCAGTCCAGTATTGACAGATCCGAGCGGCGAACTCATGTCGGACGTCGAATACTGTGATAAAATGGCTGGAAGGAGGGGGGTGTTGGTCAACCGTGGTCGTCGTGGGTGTATAGGCAGGCAGTTCTTTGCATTTGACACTCCACTTTTATATACCTATGCTACATAAGGCGCCCTCCGACCTACGAACGAACGCTACATGCGGAGAGTACATGCAGCACCTCGATAGTCTCCCAGGACCTTTCTGCTTGCAGCAGCTGTCATAAAGCGTTGTGCTGAGCTGCACCGTGGTAGGCTGGCTGGCCGAGTCCGGAACTGCACTGATAGACCTGTATGGGAATCCCGAATGCTACTCGATAAGCTGCACTTGCGGATGCTACATATCATGCTGGGTAGACCCAACGTATTCAGCGAAAGGATTCACACATTGAGGACAGACCGCTGTACTCGAGCATCACTGTTTGCCGACCACTTCCAACCAACCCATTTGAGCTAATTTCGTAACGGAATCGTCATGGGACCACACTCGCTCATTAGGCATATTGGATTTGATGTTGGCTCTGACGAGGAAAAACTATCTCAAAAACAAATCATTTCAAATGCTCTTTTTACCATGCCTTGCATCCACTTTTGGTGTGCTACCAAGGCCCATTCCGCTCCACCATGATAAGGTCCCTCGAAACCCTTCGCTAGTATAACGGACTTTTTGTGGTAGGAAAGAGGTTGTCCCAGAACGCCGGTCGTCATCATCATCATCATCCCTCCTCGCATGCAACCTGAAACAATTGCAACACATGCTGAAACGCTGCAAGTGAAACGGTATCAGAACGCTAATGTTACCCTCCGATGTGAAAATGCCGCAGAAACAACAGAACAGCATCATTATTCTTCCTTACTGGCCCACAGCTCCCGCCTGGTGAGGGGCAGAGATGATGGAGTTGAAGGCCGCGTCCTTGGACAGTGAGAGACCACCCACAGACTTGATGTTACCTCTGGCGTCGACGATCGGGTAACGCGCGCGGCGCTCGAGATCGTCAAGGTCCATGTGGGAACGAATGTACTTGTCCTGGCTGTTGTCCGGGACCTTGTAATCCCAAGATGTCCACATGCCCTTCTTGAGTGCACTGAAGCACAGGATCCTCTGCCTCTGCTTCTTCAGCACATCCTGGGTGATCGCTTCCATGTCCCACTTGGCTTTGGACTCGGCCACGAAATCGTCGTAGACCTTCTTGGTCTTCTCATCCTCTTCAGCTGTGACGGTGGCCAAGTTCTTCAGCTCGAGCGGGTCCTCTGCCAGGTTGTAGAGCTGGTCTGGATCGGCTGGGCAGGTGATATACTTCCACTGGGCACGACGAATCATCATCATGGGCGCGACGGTGCCCTCGCCCATGTATTCGGCGAAGACATTGTCATGACCCTTGGCGCCCTGCAGGTGTGGGTAGAGCGACAACCCATCGATGGGCAGATTTGGATAGAGCTTTGCTCCCACAAGATCGACCAGAGTCGGCAGCATGTCGAGAGTGCTGACGTTGTCGGTGACGCGGTGGGGCTCGAACCACTTGGGGTACGAGAAGAGCATGGGCACACGGACCGAAGACTCGAAGTAGGACATCTTGTACCAAAGACCCTTCTCGCCGAGCATGTCACCGTGGTCACCGGAGAAGACAACAATGGTGTCGTCCGAAAGACCACACTGCTCGAGGGTGTCGAGAAGCTTGCCGATGCAGTCGTCGACATACGAGACCGCACCATAGTAAGCACGCCTGGCACGCTTGATCTGGTCCTCGGTGAAATCATGGCCGGCGAGCTCACAGACGAACTGCAGACGCTTGCTGTGGGAATCCAGCTTGTCACCAAGGTTGGGGACGGTTGGGAGATCGATCTCGACGTCCTCGTACATGTCCCAGAACTTGTGCTCGATGCAGTATGGGTCGTGAGGGTGAGTGAGGGAGACAGTCAAACAGAAGGGTCTGCTGTCCTGAGGCTTACGCACGTGGTCATACAGGAACTGCTTGGCCTTGTACATGACCTCCTCATCGTAATCGAGCTGGTTGCTGCGAACGCATGGGCCTGCCTGGTATATGGACGAACTGTTGTGGTACCACTCAAGCCTCTCCTCGGGCAGATCCCAGTTCACCGACCAGCCCATGTCACCAGGGTAGATGTCCGCCGTCAGCCTGTACTCATAGCCGTGGAGCTGGTCGCCGATGAAATGCATCTTGCCGCCCAGCACACACTCGTAACCGGCATTACGCAGGTAGTGGGCGTAGGTTGGAGTGTCCTCGGCAATGGGAGCCGCATTGTCGTAGGCACCGATCTTGCTCGGAAGCTGGCCTGTGATCATGGCCATACGGCTAGGCGCACACAGAGGGCTGTTGCAGTAGGCATTGTCGAACACGACCGACCGCTTGGCCAGCCTGTCGATGTTTGGCGTGATGATCCTGGACTTGTCGTTGTAGATCTTCAGCAGAGGCGCGGCGAGCTGGTCGGCCATGATGTAGAGGATGTTGGGCTGCTTCTTGGGGAACAAAGGCGTGCTGTGCCCAGGCTGGCCTGCCAACCCGACAGGTGGCGACACCGGCGGCGTGTCTGGCAAGTTGGTGCGAGACATGGTGGATGAGGATGGGAGAGTAGTTGGAAGGAGAAGAGTATTGGATGACAACTGGACGACCGCCTCTAACGGACGGGGTCAAAAGCCAGGGTATTATTGAGGATATGGAGATGGAGAGGAAACAGCCCTCGACACAAAGGGAGGGGCAGGCGGTATTTGAATCCGACGAAACGAGCCTTGCAGGGTGGAAAAGGGTATGGCGATGTCAGCTAGATTGAACCATATCGAGCATGTTATCGCATCGTGCAGGCGATAATATAATCCCCTGATAGAAACCCTGACCATCCCTAATATGACCCTCTATCACAAGACGAAAGCGCAGCGCGAAGTTGCGTGATTGAATCCGGGGTGCGTGCGATGATGCAGCCTTAGGCACACATCAGCAGCCCCGGCCAATCACGGCCTCTTGTCTGTGGCGGCTGCTCCCGCTCTGGCAGCCATCATCACTGTGCATCTCGACTCGCTTGGAGAAATATATCCAAATGTTGGGGTAGAACGTCGTCGATCGCCCACAAATTTCGAACTCAAGCACCAGCACCACACCACCCGCATCCTGCCTGACTTTCCCGGCATTCTACGGAGCAAGTACCGACTTCTAGCCGCCTCAGTGCCAACCAAGCCCGGGCAGAGTGGCGGGCTGGCCGAATTTGGAACCCTTCGCTACACCTCCACCTCCGCCTCCACCGACGACGACAACGACCACGACCAGCGCCGCAAATCTTCGGTCACATTCCCACTGCAAGCTGCAGCCCCTCGCGACTACAATCAGGAATAGGAAGGACTATCGAAGCACCAGCCTGGCCGCCACCACCGCAAGCTCACCACGGCATCCACCACGTCCGGGTCCTTTTGTCAGCTTCCAGCAGCGCTCGCTTCATCATTTCCTTTCACGGTCCTGTATCTATTTCTCTCCCTCTGAGGGGTGTGCGCGTGAGCTGGGTATACACAGACAACCCTTCGCCAATCCTATCTGCCCCTGCCGATCAGGATAAGGCACTGTAGAGGCAGAGAGACGTGGTTGGCATCTTGCCACCATCTACAGTAATAACACCCTGGCCGATTGATTGATTAATTGATTGATTGATTGATTGATACGAGCTGTACTGTATCTTCCTACACTGCGCTGTGCTGTAGTCTCGACATGGCCAACGTGCAGGATCGTGGCCCGCCGTCAGCAGCGGCTGTTGCTATTGGTACTGCAATCATATCCGGCTTGGCTGGGTACTACCTTGGTCAGGCCCGTTCCATCGGACTGTTTGGTGGTGACGGTACTACAAGCAGGAGCTCTGCAACCACAGCAGGCGCAGGCCGGGACACCACCACCGGCCATTACGACGATGACTCCCTGAGTGAGAGTGAAAGCGAGGACAGCGGTGAGGACCTTGGCGCGCTCAAAACGTTTGCAGACGTCAACGAGGAGTGCAAGCTCGTCCTCGTCGTGCGGACAGATTTGGGCATGGGAAAAGGTAGGTCGGCCATCGTGCATGCATCACCCTTCCGGGACGCAGGCCGCAGGATGTTGAGTCTCCTGCGTTCACCACCCTTGCGATCCCTCCCGGTTTGTACGACTGCTGACGGGTGATAAAAGGCAAGATAGCGGCCCAATGCTCACACGCGACCCTCGCCTGCTACAAGACGCTACTGCGGGCTGGCAATCCCATCCTTGGGCTCTGGGAGAAAAGGGGTCAGGCAAAGGTTGCGTTGAAGATCGATTCCGAGGATGATATGCTCATGCTACAGGCGCAAGCTCTGAGTCTCGGGTTATGCGCCCAGGTCATCCACGACGCTGGCCGCACCCAAATCGCAAGCGGATCTGCAACGGTGCTGGGTATTGGTCCTGCTCCCAAGAGCAAGATCGATGAAGTAACGGGCCACCTGAAGCTCTTGTAAATCCTTACCTTTGCGGCACCTTTCTACCGAGCCGTCTAGGTAATTGGCCGAATGTTGCTTCTTGGGATAGGGCAGCACGGTTGTTATGCGGCCTATGGCACAAGCCAGCGATAACTGCTCTCGAGCTGGCGGCTTGCATATCAGCTGCTGATTTCGAAGAGCGATATCGAGAGGTGATGTTGGCTCAGCCAATGTGCTTGCTTTACGAGAGCCTGTGGGTGAACCCCCTTCAGCCGTGCCCGACAGCCGTGCTATCGCATTTAGCCGTCCGACCCTGTCCGCCAGTCGCCCTGCCCAAACCCTGACCCTAGGCTTTTGAATGTCACGGAACTATATAGCATCAGATGTTGCATTGTTCGACATATATTGTACAGTCAAGGTTCACAACCGCAGGGCCATTCATTGCGAGTGCCCAGAGTGCTGCATTTTTGGCTGTGCTGTACGGAAAAGGAAGTAGCGCTCTGGACTGTCCACCTCCTATCACCCCAAAAGTCTAGCCTGAGAACGAGTAGTAAGCGCCAATCAATCAATCAATCAACACCTGGGCAGAACCTAAATGCTGGAGCAGCCCTTATCTATAGAAGTGATCCTCTTGAGAAAGGATATCAAGGGACAGCGTATCTGATCAACATGAGGCCGTGGTGCACCTACTCGCCGAGCCCTATCGCTCGCGCTGTGGCCTTTCGTCAATGTGCGTGAGCAATCCATCGCTTGACTCAGACCCTGCGCCGTTCGCCCGCCTACACCCTGAAATATGTTACCCACCAGGTAGCAAAAAGTGATCATTTATGGAGCGATCACGTGAGCGGACCGGGCAAACCCATAATGCACGCCGATTGTAGAAGGGAAAGGCAAAATGTGTCCACCATCAACGCCCTGCATCGNTCTGCCCACGCTCAAGGGCCACACTGGTTCGGTCACGGCGGTCGCGTTCGCGCCGGACGGCTGCACGCTGGCGTCGACATCGCACGACTGCACCGTCCGGATCTGGGACGCGGCGACGGGTGCGGCGCCCACTCGGAGCACTTGGAGTATTACCGCCAAGCTCAACAGGCGTTTCCGCCGTCCAAAACCATTGAAAGTATTCCCGTTAAAAGCTGTTCCCACGCAAATACAGTTTTCTATTGACGGAAGCTATTTACTTGCTAACAACGGAATATTCATAATCAATGGCCTTGCAAAGACCGACGCCCGCGTCCCCGGGAAACGTCACTGGAATCTCTGGGCCTCTGAAGATTTTGTACAGTATGGTGATCGGAAAGTGCTGAATATCGCAACTCTCGGCATACGTTGTTGTTGTTGCGTTCGTGATGATTGCATCGCCATCGGTACTGCAGGCGGCTCTGTGATGATCTTTATGGTCGATAGAGCACAGATCCGGCAGCATTCGCAAATGCTTGGATAAGAACGAAGACAAACATGTATCATGTACCACAGATTTTACATGTTCACAATCATAATCAGATCGACCAGCGCTTCCTTTTATTTTTCTTGCAGATTTCTCTCCGAAGAGGATGAAGGGGCGCGCCCATCTATATATTCAATACAGTATACAATTAGAACTTCGCGAATATTCTAGCTTGTCAGTAAATTCATGCTCCAGATACCTCGACCGCACATGATAAATCTGGGCCCCTGTCCGTCCTAGACCTCATGTAACCCCCACCATGTACATGTCAAGGAGGTATCATGCACGGCCGTGCAGAGATATATGACATACTTCAATAGGTGAAAGTGCAATAAAACTTTTGCAGTGAGCAGTAACATTAAAAAAACACATAGGATTTGTCGCTTCTAGTCAATGGCGTATTTGCCTATGATACCTTCACCTTTCTTGTGGCGTCTGGGAGATCGCCATCTCCAAATCAGGACAAAGGTAACGACGACGGCCAAAGAGACAAATATCGCCTCGACCACGCTAACATAGCTACCCTTGGTATGTGGACTGATCAGCATGTGTATGTAGCCTCTATCGATCATCTGGCTTATTCCATCCGGACAAATAATGTTCTTGCTGTCGAGTGCGATAACACGAAGGTACCGGCTGCCTTTGAGGATTTCACTAGGCACATCAATAGTGGTCTCAAACCCTTGTTTGGGGATCACAGCGACCTCAGTCCATTCTTGAGGGCTGCCCTTTTCCTTCTGGTCGACCTTGGGATCAGGACTGGAAGCCTGGAGAAGCCATTGGCCGACCTCTGTAGCTCCATTCCAGGAGACATAGATCTTATTCTTCTTCATTTTGATCAAGGGAGCATATTTCGGGTAGCCTTTCCATGCAGACTTGAACGCACGATAGCTCTGCGCGTCTCCAAGCTGCCAACCCGTGCGAGCACCAAAGTGGAGGTCACAGATCATGGAGCCCTTTGAGTCGAATTTGGAGGCAACGGAAGCAAGTCCGTATCCTACGAGAACGCTGGAATCTCTTTTGGGGTCTCGAGCGGGTATCACCTGGAGTGACCCTTGGGAGAGCGAATTGAGTTGTGTATCCGGATTTATGAATTCTTGTACGATTCGTACGGTGGTGTAGGGATTGCTCCCATTAATGCTCTTCAATTTTTCCAGATCATTCTCGCTTAGAGGCTCTCGTAGGCTATTGTCGGGTAGACTAATGCTTGGAAGTTTCCTAGAGCTCGCTGGTGCTTGATGATTGACCTTTGAGCCTGGCGTGGGATATTTCAATTCTAGAAGTAGTCCTCGCGAGTATGAAGGTCCGTAGTGGTATATTCTATCGTGATCTTCTTTCGAGTTGTCGAAGAGCGTCAACAAGCGGGTTGTGATACCTTTTTCCTTAGACGGCGCGGAATATAATTCAGGGAAATCCGCGGCACTGTGGAAACGAGCATCGTGTTGCCAAGCAAAGTTCAGCGCATGACCTTTGCTCAGGTCCATGAACATGTTGGACTTTCCACCCAGGGTCCAGATGATATCTCCAGTCTTGCCATCGATATAATACACCGAGTGAGGGTAGCGTGCAGATATGAGGAAATTCCCATCATCGTCCTTTTCTATAGAGTTGAGATGAAACCAGTCTATCGGATCTTGTTGGTTACCTTCCGTGAACGTGAAAGCGGAAGCCTCACGGTATGTCGCGCTGACGTTGACATGGGCCGAAGCTCTCCATTCAAACAGGACTTCTTGGGTCTCAATATTGATCTCCTGGAAGACAGAGTCCCAAATATACTGGTTCCAAGCGTTCGTTCTTCCCATAAACCCTAAGTCGCCTGGGACGACGTCGAAAAAGCTTACCAGAGCAGTTCCTTGGGGTGTAATCAAGAGTTCGTGCAAATCAACGGGCACTCCATTAGCAGCTTTGATAGTTCCGATAGCTTCATAGGACGAATTCAGCTGCCACGATATCAGCGATAGATTCTATAGCGAAAAACACTTGGTTCAAGGAACGGACCATATAGTACTGCCCAAAGCCATGACCTTTAAGTCGATCATCACCCAACCAGAACGTCAACACATCGTTTCCCTTGTACCGCTGGACTTTCAAGTCGTATGCCTGGCCACCAAACTCATTGTCAAAGTGATGTGTCCAGATCAGCGATCCATTGGAATCCAGGATCGCAGGACCGGGACTTGCAACTTTCCAGCCTTTCGGTGTGAGAAAGTAGGATAGTCCATCATCACATTCTGGCGACCATTTAACCCAATTGACCTTTGGTGCCTTCACTTTCGAACTGACAAAATCAATCACGGGAAAACTTCCTTGGTGGCCATAGTCCAAACCGGCATCGTACTCCGTCGTCTGTACCGCAGAGAGCAAGGCGGCTTGAATGAAGATTACAAAGAATCGCGATACGTGGGTACTAAAGCCAGTCATGAAGCCTGGCGTCTCCGAGTGAATGATCGATGGGGAGTCGTGGTGGAACTACCATCGCCAGGCTTGGAGGTGCTATGTAGATCGACGTACCCGCACTTACGTAATATGATCCCATCTATCCGCCCGGCCGAACCTCGGCTATGGACTCACCAATACAATGATGGTGGCGAGACTGCCATTGAACTATACCAACAGTTCACCAGGGACAATGCGAGGTTTTACAACTATAGATTTGAGCTGCTCTCGCTTCCGGATTGACCGCTCTTCTTTGCCGGTAGATGATTGGGTGCAATGTGTAGAACTATTAGCATAGTAATCAAACGTCACAACAAGCACCAGTATCGGTTTGTACCCGGCTGTAGTGTGTAAAATTCAGGAGATCTTTCTATCTGGAGACGGTATAGTAATTTGTAGAGGAAGAAAACAGGTGTGTCGGCGTTGGGTATAGATAACAGGATACATCTCTGTATTATACCCGCGGTGTTTGTATCAGATGTTAGGATCAAAGGCATTCAAAGAAATAACGAAACAATGCGTGCGAGTAACGGCATTCATGAGAGACTCCACTTTCCGCTTCAACTCGTAGGGATTGTACACTATCATGAGGATGTCTGAGAGTCTCCAGCCACATTGATGATGATCTTTCCTTTGGCTCGGCCAGTCTTTGATGCTTCGAAGGCCCTAGGGGCATCCTCCATTCTCCATCTTGAATCGATCTGGGGCTTGAGCTTTCCTTCTGCAACCCACTGCGCCATCTTGTCAAGCTCAGGGGTGTTTCCATTCGCCATGAGGAGGACTGGCGTCCGCTGCCCTCCTCCAAGAAAAGCCGGTAGGTAGACTTTGATCATGTTGAAGATAAGGCTGAATGAAGGCGAAGTCCCAACGAAAATGAATTTGGCCGTCGGCTTGGTGAATTCATGAGCTTGAAAGTAGACGTCGAACGAGCCGACGTTGTCGATGATGAGATCATATTGTTTGCCTTTTGCTTTAAGAGCTTGCAGCACCGATTGTTGCTTGTAATCAATCACGTCACTGGCACCAAGGGACTTGACCAGTTCGACGTTGGCAGTAGAGCATACGGCTGTCACCTCGCAGCCGGCTAGCTTTGCGATCTGAACATCGAAAGTCCCAACGCCTCCGGACGCGCCAATGACCAAGACCTTGTCGCCAGGCTTGACGTACGGGATGATGGATTGATAGGCAGTGAGCCCTGCGATGCCAAGGCACGCTGCCTCTTCCGAGCTGACGCCGTCGGGAATCAATGCAGCGTTTTCCGCCTGGACGGCGGCAACGTCTTTCAGCACGCCAATATTAAAGGACTGGCCGGCCACACCAAAAACTCGCTGGCCTGGCTTGAGGGATGAGCCGCTGGCGGGCTGGATGATGGTACCAGAGTAATCCCAGCACGGTGTCGCCGGTTTGCTCACCACCAGCATGCTCAACAGGGAGATCTCGACAATCTTGTAGTCCACAGGATTGAGGGCCACATGCTCGATCTTCACCAGATGTTGGCCAGGCTTGGGCTGTGGTGAAGGAACGGTGTTCAGCTGCAGTCTTTTTTCCAATGGGCCGCTGTTGCTCGTAAATTGCCAGGCCCTGATGGACGAGGGCGCTTGGTTGGATGCCATTGAGAAGACTGTCGAATCTGTAGTGCAGTGAGAGTATGGGTAGCTTGTCACGTCTGGAGGCTACCTGATGCTATGTTTATACGATCGAATAATGGAAGCCTGAAAGCGGGGTCACTTGGGGCTGAAAGGCAACAATAATAGCTCTTTATACGAATCGATTGAAATGTCTACCTAACGAGATACTGACTTGTACCGTTTGCGGCTGGACCACTGCACAATCTGACATCGCACAATCGTACTCTTCTTTTGGAAGATATTTCTTTTGTGAAGAGATTATGCTCGCTTACGAGAACAGTCCAATCGGCTGTTGGTAATACCCGGCTCTCGACTGAAATCCTCGGGACCAATATGATACCGTCGGGAACGGCGTCGGGCGCTGCGTAATCCGGAGAGCCGCTCTCAATACGGGATACACCTAGGTAGTCATATCATATCATACTATATCATACTGAATCATATTAGGCTCTGCATACTTCGCCCGTCAAATACAAACCTTCCTGACGAGGTACCAAGAATACACAAGATTCCTGACCCTGACAGAGACGCTATGCAGAGCCGTTTATCTTATCTTATCTTATCTCTACCATCAAGATCTCTCGTCACGCGAGATCAGATACCGAGGTACCGACTGCCAAATGCGGTCACCAGCTTCCATCAGATCCTGACGATGGCTTCTGCGACCTCATCTACTTTGATTCTTAGAAGTGCTCTCCTCTACCCCTTATCGTTGTACAGTCTGCATCAACATTGCTCTTCGTGGTGTCCCATCCAAATCTCAGCCTATCTGTATACTCTCTACTGCAATCTTGCCAAAGTGGCGTCCTTGTCCTACGATTTCCGCCTCAATTTGCAGCATGTTTCTCCTTCAATAACATTTGCTTGCTTCCCTGGTAATGACTGGGGGTTTTTACCTATGTGGCATAAAGAATCGAAGAAAGCTCGATAACATTTGTCTCAATCTTGCATGAGAACTATTTTACGCTTCCTGTGCCTGACGCCTGATTGCAAGTGACCGACAAGCAGAGACGTTTCTAAAGCAGAGAGATCATCTACCAGTGGCGACGACTTGTCGCTCTATCTAACTGCCATGTCTTCTGGTATCGAGCTTGACATCACAAACTTCAACATAGTATGTGCTGTATTAGGAGGCTTCATTTCCTTGTTTGGACTGGTCTCCTATCTTGCCAAAGAGAAGTTCTACATGTCTGAAGCTCTCATCGCGACACTGTTCGGAGTATTATTCAGCCCGCACGCCGCCAACTGGATCAGACCGCTAGAGTATGCTGGAGGCAACCCAGAACACTTGGAACTCATAACTCTATACTTCACGCGCCTCGTGCTAGGCGTCCAATTGGTGCTGGCAGGAGTTCAGCTACCCAGTAAATATTTGAAGACAGAATGGAAATCTCTGTCTCTTCTAATAGGCCCAGGGATGTGTGCCATGTGGATCACGACCGCTCTGCTCATCTGGGCTTTGGTACCGAACATAAGCTTCCTGTTCGCCCTTGCTGTTGGCAGCTGTGTAACACCAACAGACCCTATACTCTCGAACAGCATTGTGAAAGGCAAGTTTGCCGATAAGAACATTCCTCCTGCGCTCCAGAAGATCATCATCGCTGAGTCTGGTGCAAACGATGGATTGGGCTATCCGTTTCTGTTCCTTGCCTTGTACTTGATCAAGTACACTGGTGATCATGGACTCGGGGTCGAAGGCGGAGCCGGCCAGGCAATGGCCCTCTGGTTCTACAACACCTGGGCCTACACCATCCTCATGTCTGTTGCATATGGCGCTCTAGTCGGATGGTTGGCCAAGGAGCTTCTTCACTGGGCCGAGCAGCGGAAGTATGTTGATCGTGAAAGTTTTCTAGTATTCGCAATAACCCTTGCAGTAAGTTTCTCCTGACCTCATGTGTGGATGATAATCAATTGACAGTAGTCAAGCTCTTCATTGTAGGCACTGTGGGCATGGTCCATTCAGATGATGTCTTGGCTTGCTTCATTGCCGGCAATGCTTTCACCTGGGATGACTGGTTCCGACTCGAGACCGAAGACGACTCTTTGCAGCCGACGATTGATATGCTTCTTAACGTTTCAATCTTCATGTGGTTTGGTGCCGTGTGCCCGTGGCACAAATTCGTCGACAATGACGCGATTCCGATCTACCGTCTGATACCTCTGGGCATTCTGGTCCTACTGTTTCGAAGGCTACCGGAAATACTCCTTCAACATAAATTTATCCACCAGATCGAGGATATCAGGCATGCTCTGTTTGTCGGTTTCTTCGGTCCCATTGGCGTAAGCGCCATCTTCTATCTCTACGTCTCTCGTGAGTTCCTCCTTACTATTGAAGTGAATGGACAAGAACGTGAAGACGCGGTTCGCCTTGGCGAGACTCTCGATGTCGTCGTGTGGTTTCTGGTCATCTGTAGTATATTTGTCCACGGTCTGTCCATTCCACTTGCCAAGCTGGGACTTTACCTGCCACGCACATTCAGTACCGCATTCTCTTCTGAGCGTGTGTCTGCGTCGGCAAGTCGAAGTCGTGATCACATAGAAGAGATTGAGGTCTTTCATCTAAGCCATCGTGACCTTCCCCACACCCTGCACCGAGGACCCACGACAAGGGAAAGAAGCGAACTTCACCGCGGCGAGAAAACCGATGCCACATGGATACCGCGTGCTCTGAAGAAGGCAGGTCAAAACATCTGGAACGACATCGCACGTCCCCACAGTGCTACTGAGGCGCCATCCGAACCGAATAGACGCCAGGACGAAGACCAAGCCACCCTCGATAATGATCCGGCACCTGTTTCTGCGCCTCTAGTAGGCGGCAGACCGGAAATATCCTCCCCAAGGAATGCGAGGCTGTTGGGTCAGGTCTCCCATAATCTGGTATATAAGGCTGATGAACAGCCTCATTCCCCAACAGGTCCACTCACTGCCGGTGAACAATCCAACACAAACTTAGCAATCGACGGCAGTAACGGCCATTCGGAATCTAACTCCTCTGAAGGAGGATCCTCTGCTCTGCCTTGGCAAAGAAGCATCCGCTTTGGTGCTGATCAGTACCCTACATCGAGGTCCAAAAGCAGACCGATGACTCCAGTTTTAGCTGGTTGATCAAGCAAACCACACTTGTGAATATCGGAAAAGCGATGGCTTACAGGTGTTCAAGAAGCCATCTTGTCAAAAGCGCCGAGGCAATTGATAGTCAGAGTGAGCATTCTGTGGGTGGTCCAGTGTGTGGACATGGACATAAGACCAACTCTGTGCACATCATCGGCCAAGAGAAGTCATTGATGTTGATATGACTGTACATAGACTTTAGAATGCCAATCTATTGTACAACTAAAGGATCGATGTCAGTGTTCAATTTTGTTGTTGTTTGCTTTCTTCCAAAATTTGCCAGACGCTGAACAATGAAAGTCCTTGTCCAGGATCGCGGCCATGCTTTGAGTTCCTCCTACTGCATTGGTAAGGTATGTTGGGCAGCGCCACCATGACAGCTACACCCCAGGATCATTCCTCGCCCACAAGATCGTCATGATTGAGAACCCGTTTCCCACTGCTGTGGCCACACGTCCCACCTTGTAGAGGTCTTGGACTAAGTACACAGACAGGGAGGTAGAAGGACTTGAGGAGGACCGGCGGTGGCTGCTGGTATATTTTTTAACAATCTACGAGCAAACGAAGCTCAAGAAGGAAGATGTTTCATGGGCTCAGTTGAAATGCTAGAGGTTGTTGTGGTTTCAACACGATTGGAAAAGTCATCAATGTTTTAATATCATCATCTTGGCTAGAATGCTAGCCCTTAGAATTATATAAAGAGGGGTATCAACTGTATCTGTTCAAGCTTCAAAAAAAGACAATAAGCACAAAAGGGGGAGGGGAGCGCGCACAAAACGGCATCTCACCTTGGGATGGCATGTGTGCCAACGCCCCTCCGCCTCTCTCCCTCATCTACTGTACCAAACGGTATATATATAATTCGCTCCCCAAAAGAAACATGAAAATAAATAAGAACGCCCGCTGCTCACACCATGGGGGCAATTTTAGCCCGTCTCTCTCTTTACCCGTGAGCCTGGTCATAATTTCAGCTTGAATTCGTAGCCCGGCGCTCCGCCAGCAGCACCCTTCTCCTTGCCTATCCATTCCTTCAGCATCGCTATGCCCGCTCTGACTGCCACCAACGGGCTCGTGTGCACGCCGATGGGGAGGCGATAGGGCCCGTGATACGACCCAGGCTTGCCCACGTCGTCCTGGCCATCCTTGGATGCTTTCCTCCTGTCGTAGGTCTTGTTGCGATGCGTCCAGGCGTGGGGGAAGTCCTCCATCAGGCCGTCCACCCCACCGCCCAGACTGTCGACGTCCTTGGCCAGGGTGAGCAGTCTTCGCTGGACGCCGAGCAGTTGGTTCATGTTCGGGCCGTTCTTCTCGCTGACCAGCGCAGCCGTTTCCGTCATCCTGGCCAGACTTGCTATGCCGAGATACATCACGATGACTTCGAGTCCCGGGAACGGACGGCACTGGCCCTTGACGAACGAAAGGAATGAGTCCAGCGTGAGCCAGTTCTTGAACACTGGTGGAAGTCGTGGAGAGGCGGTTTCAGACGCCATGTCGGCCGCGTGGAAGGAAAGCATGAAGGCTAGATAGGCTTCTGTCGCGGCGAGTGCGGCGTGCAGCTGGTGTTGGGAGCGCGATTCGCTGGACTGCTTGGGCTGCTGCGAGTAGGAGCGTGCATGGTCTTGTGCGGTGTGCTTGAGCTCGCGCCCAAGTGTCTGAAGACGGGACTGCTCCTTCTCCCACGCACGTTGATCAGGGCTTTTGTCTACTGTCTGTCGAGCTCCTGCTTTACCTGTGCTCGCTACACCAGAGGATGATCCATTGGCCAATTCGGCAGCAGGCGTTGCTGAAGGCGGTTCGTTCTGGCGCTCAACCGAGAGTCTGTCTTTGCTAACCGAGCCCCCAAGTACATCTTTGTGCAAGCCGGGTGTTGACAATGCGGTAGATGGTGCTCGTTTATGATGCTGTGAAGTGGCAGGAGTATCCCGATCCTTGGTTGGTGAGACTGGTGCCTTTGTAGCTTCTGTCTTCTTCTTCTTGGCATGTGGCTGCGAGGTTGCTTGCTCGCCAGCCTCTCCAGGGCCATTAATAGCCTCGTTCTTCCTTTTCAGGGTAGAAGAAGGTGTAGCTGGATGATTGGAAGCCCTTTTGGCTGGCGCAACCTCTACTTTCTGAGCCACGCCTTTGCCTCCTGATGTCTGCCTCTTCTCAGCCTTTACAGGTGCAGTTGCTGTTGAGAGCTTGCGGATCTTATCGTCCTTCTCATCATCACTTTCGGGTTCTTTCTTTGCTATTTCGGCGGCCGTCACGTGTTTGGCGGGTTGTGGTCGCGTTTTCAATATGCGCTTGATAGCTTCCCGTTGAGATCGCTTGAATTTGAAATCGACAATGAGAGATCGGCTTGGAGAAGGAGGAGATGGTGGCGCTTTGACTTTGTCAATGGCATCCTTTGCGTCCTCCCGCTGGGAACCCTCAGAGTTTGTTCTTTCTCTACTCTTGATCTTGGTATTTTGGGTGCTGGTGTTTTGAAGCGTGGCAACAGCAGGCGAATTCGAACTCGCATGAAATCCGTTCTTGGGTGCAGGCGAGCGGTCATGCTCACGAGCGCTCTGTGCAAGTTTCCTCGGTGTGGTGAGCTTGCCTTCTTTCTTAATCGTATCATGGGCAAGGGCTTGTGGAGTAGAGTTTTCGGCAGCCGGTTGTGAGCGCTTCGCTTCCAGGCGTGATCTGATATTGCCAGGTAGGTTTGCGGTCAAACGCTTGGGAAGCTGGTCGTTCATCAATGGGGATAGTGGTGGCGGAAGGTCGAAATCCTTGAGTTCGTCTGCATCTCTCAAAGGTGAAATTGGTCTCGGAGGGAGATCTAACGAGCCTGCATGAGAAACATTGCTGAGCCTTCTCTCTCGCGATGCCGGGCGAGGCCGCTCAGGTGACCTATGCGCCTCGCGAGTATCTGATTTCAAGGCCTTCGAAGCTGGTTGTTGCTTGCGATCAGTTGCACCTCGGACTGGGCGGTCATCGGTGACTTCTCTTTTGCGCTTCAGCTCCTTAGCCTGGCTTGGTCTTTGATCGCGCGTCGCAGTCTTCTCAAGCACGCCGTCGTTGTCAGCATCTTTCGCCGCAGCAAGGACTTCTGCGGTTTCAGCCTTGACCCTCTCCACTGGACCTTTTACAGCTTCTCTTTTCTTTCCGTCGTCAGTGACGTTTCCACTCCCGCCGTTACCACTGCCACTGTTGTTTGCGTTACTCCCGTTCACCAGCGGTGTACCCTCCTTCTTCTGCTTCCAGGCTGAGAGGCTCAAGACCTTCTTGGGTCCTCCCGATGTTGCAGCGCCGCCAGCGATAGGTGTACTAGACCCTGTCGCCGGCGTGCGCCCATCTCTGATTCTCTCACTCCTCTCCAGCTCGGCGTGTGTGCGCTGTAGGTATATTGTCTTCAAGGGCTCATGATATTCAAACGTCTGATATTGTAGTCCCTCCCACTCGCGCGAAGAGAAGGGAGTCTTATAGGTCCATTGGGTCGCCTGACCGCGATAGGCATGCTGATAGCGATCGCCTACATCCTGTGGGATTGTGAGGACATAGGGTTCTTCGGGTAAGGATGCGCGCATCCGGTCGATTGCAGAATCTATTGCAGCAAGGTTTGCAGTGTCATTTGCAGATCTGGTGGGAGGCCGTTCTTCGGTGCTGTTTGTGGATGCTGACATTGTGATATTGTGGGGTGGAGATCGCAATCGCAAAAGGCGGAACAAGTTTCAATATCTTGCGCCGAGGCTATTCGAATGGATGGTCTGGGGCGGTCTAGATGGCGTGCTGGGATGGCGATGAAGTTGGGAAGTGTGTCAATGATTGCATTAGGCGCCTGGTAGGTATCGTGTTGGTGAATTGTCCAATGGTCAAGGGTTCAGAGGCGCATGAATGGCGATGGGCGACAAGCCAACAATAGCACCGACAAAGCCCATCCGATAGACTTAATTATTCAATGATGCCCGACCTTTTTCGTTCATGTGCTTTCACCCAGGACAAGGCTTCGAGGCGTCAATTCACGTGCTGTGCGCCTTGCGCGCCTTGTGTGGTGAAATGTGTCGCCAGGTATTGAATGAGACCGTTCTATGGTCGAGAGAAGGCAACAGGTACAGGTCGCGATTGCAGTGAGGGACGACGACAGCGCACAAACGGTATGCGCGCATGCAGAAGCGCGGACGGCGGCGGCGGCCACGAAGGACCTGTGACAACGGGGTTCATTGAAAGCACCAGGTCGAGTGCGAAAGCGACAGCGAAAGCGAAAGCGAAAGCGTGCCGGAGGGCAGGTCCATAGGGCGAATGTAGTATAGTACAGTACAGATATGATGTGCTGACAACAAAGTCAAGTAAGGTTAGGTAGGCAAAGCAATGATGTAGAAGAGCGTTGCGGAGTGCATGATGGTCTAGCGGAGCGTTGCCGTAAGGCAATGCGGTTCGTCGAGCCGGCGATGACGATGGAGATTGGAGGCTTGGCAGGGTGTTTGCTTCCATTTGACAATGCTTGTCTACCTATGCATTTCTTTGTTACTATTATATGTAGGGCTAGATGTTTGTCTCGACATGATGACGGTCTGGCCGTTTGTCTGTCAGGGCAGTGAAGACTCAAAGTTCATCGTCTGTCTCATCCTCGTCGTCATCCTCATCGCTTGGAACATGCTTCTTGTCTGCAACAAAGGTCTCCTCCTCAGGGGACTTCGAATGATCCAGTCTTCGCCTGTCGGCCAAGACAGTTGGCGATTTGCCTTGGTCTTGAGACGATTGCTTGTCAATTTCCATATCGTTAATCCCCTCGTCGTAGTTGTTCTTCGAGTGACTGGCCCTCTGCACAGCTCTCGATCTTGACGTTTGCTCATACCCACCATCCTCATCATCATCCGTGTCTTGATCATCCTCCATTGGCTCAGGTGTGGCTAGGTTCTCACTTCCATCCTCGCCGGCGTCATCGTCATCGGATTCCTCACTGATACCTCCAACGTCTTGTGTCTTCCTTTTGCTGTCTCTACTTTCGTCCGGTTCCCTCTTGACACCACCATTCCTGGCGAGCCTGATCTGTTCAGCCTTCTCCCAATCAACTTGTGCACTCTCTAGCAGAGCAGACTGATCTCTGATCTTCTGCTTCTTTTCATTGAGAAGCAGTCTGAACTTGCCCAAAAGTAGACTTTCATGGTCCCTCTTGGCTGTGATTAGCTGGTCGAGTTCCGCTTTTAGTCTCTCAATCTCGCTGTCTTTTGTCACGTCGGCTGATCGTAGCTCTCTAATCTGAGCACGCTGCTGTTCGGTTTCTCTGACGACGAGCTCGACCCACTCGAAAGGTGCAACTTCCTCCCTCTCATTGTCCTGCACTAGCTTGATGGAGCCTAATCTCTGAGTGATTCCGCCCACATTCTTCCTGAGAACCAAGCTTATGGCGTCTTCGTCTTTCTCGGCAGACGCCACCAGCTCCAAACCCTGCAGGGTTTCGGGAATTTCTGTAGGAAAGGAGCGCTCTTGGTCTGATTCCTTGTGCAACAGAAGGTAGAGCAAGATATTTTTCCATTCCGCCATGTCTCCAGCAAAGGTCTGTGCCTGCAGAGACTTGGCAGTTGATTCCTTGATGTTGGCATGGTACAAATGCTCATGATTGGTGGCGACAAGCCTGAGCGACAATGGCTTAACCTCTGATTGTTGGGTCACTTTGAGGAGGACATTGCTGGATTCGCCAGGTCGAGAAATGAGAAGTATCTTCTCCAGCATCTTGAGACGTTGCGACTGGACGTTGTTTTACGTGTGGGATGAAAATTGTGTCTAGACTTGGAGGAACACTTATGGCTTTTGACTTTAAATATTTAATTGTCCAGGTGTTGCTGTTGGGCCATGTGGACTTGTGTCAATCCCTTGTCAGTGGACAGGTGCCTGCTGTAGCCTTACTAGGATGATCTCCGTACAGAATACACCTCTGAAACGTTTGTGAACTTATAGTCGATTGAAACGGATATATCGATAACAAGCCCAACAGATCTCACAAAGCCATTATTCTAGCATGCTAGTGCCTCTCTACACAACCGATCCAATACAACATAGCAAGTCAGCTATTCTGGCAACATATGCGCCTGGAATGGGAAGTACCTTCACACTGCATAAATTGCATAAATTGCACAAAGCCGCTCAGACTTACCCGGGAAATGCCGCCAGAGGCCTACGAGTCTGTGAGTAGATCGCCAGCTTACCTGATGTGGTGTCTCTCGAGCAGGACTACCACCGTCTCGATGGGCTTCTTCAAGAAAATTATGCTATTATCAAGACTGCACCTGAATCTGAAAAGCTCTTGCAGTAGTATGAGCAAGCCAAGCGAAGATATCGCGCCAAGAAAGAATACCACAAAACTCGAATGCTCACGCACCTGCGACGAAGTTATTTTGCATTGAAAGATACTGTACTACGCTTAATGAAGCACAGCTCAGTGGCAGTGACACGGAGAGCTTACAATGGCCGAAGCAAATGACTCCAACACTGTAGGTCCCTGAGCGGTCTGCTTTAACAAGCCTCATAGGTGCCGATGATATGAGATCATCATCGATGTGCACGTAAAGAGTGACTGCTGTTCAACTTATGACAAATCTTTGTTCACGCGTAGGGCTGAGGAAGTCAAGTGTGCCGTCAGGCAGATCCCCTTGGAAGAGATATTCGGTTGAGCATAAAGCTTTGCCAGACCAGGCTATTTCAATTCGATACAATACCCTACAATGTCTCTTCTACCTTAGAGACAAACGACTAACTTTGCGAGATTGTTGTCGAACTTTCAGTCAGTTTTGAACGCTATAGAGACACGTGAAACGCACCTTTCCACTCTCAGTACTGACGACGACTTCTCTTGTCTCCATCCGGCGTGCAAAGAAGAGGGCTTAATGGGAAAGGGTTTGCAGCACTTCATGAACCATGCGCAAGCAGAACAAAAGATTCGATTGCAAAGTCGTTGAATTTCGATTGGGAGAGATGCAGTAGGCTGTTTGTTGAGGATCACACATTTGCGTGCTGTCTCAAAACACTGGCGGCATGAAATCGGATGCATGACCAACGAAGCTTGTACCGGTTGCACTTGGCACGGAGTATATTTTCCTCAGCAATCTTATCGTTCAGGCGGAGTTACTCTGTATTCTATGCAACATCAGTCGACTTACATTCACGCTTATTGGAATGAAACTCGTCGATAACACCAGTAATACAGCAGTTGGTCAATGTTGAGCTGTCGTCCGAGTCATGAATCGCGTGTACGGGCAGGATCGTAACCTCAGGTCATTAGTATTTCGCAAATCAAACCTAAGTCCGATGTTGGCGCAAGTTCAAAAAGAGTTGGCGCTTGTCTTGCTTCAACCACTTTGTTAGACCGAAGCGATCATGGACGCCTACAGGCAAGCCATTGCAGTAAAGCTTTCACGTGCAATTACTGGCGCGATGCGCCGTCTGTTGTGTTCATTTTACATTCGAAGCGTTCTTCACACTGATTGAACATCTGAAGTCGCTGATCTTAGTCGCGATCCAGTGTCTAGGTCCACGCATCTAGTTGGATAGATCTCGTCTCCGAGTAGTTTGTTAATATAGTACTCACACATTTGCGTCAGGAGGCTCTGTCGCTAGGCACGATCTTGTTCGTGCTCCGACATGATGTATACAAGCAGGGCATTTATTTGCTTAATGTTTCTTGTTCATCCTCCATTAGCTGTCTCCTCTCTCCATACAGCGCCTCTTGTATTTGGCGTTGAGCCAGATCACCATCACACTGTCTTGCCCAGGTCTGCCTTGTGGAACTCCGATGCTCTTGAATATTTCGCCAATCCCTCTGCACGCAGCTTCGGCGTTTAAGCAATGCTAATGGTAAACTATGGTGTTCGGCATATGACCGTCTATTGCCTGATAAGGATTTGGTTGCGTCGGAGATGAGTTGTGACAACGCCGGTCCGGCGAACCGTCTGACGAAGAAGTAGTCGATTTTCGACGATAGTCGTACTTTTCGGCCACTGGTTTCGATGAATGGCATAGAGGGCATTGATCATGTGCGAATGAGCAATGGCGTTCCCCGCAACTTGATGTTCCGTTGAGACAGTGACACTTATGACGATAACATACACTAGAAATGTGACTGTCCTCGTACATCATTGTCGAAGCGTGTCTTCTCCGGCCTATAGCATTTGTCCTTCAAGAGACGACTCCGCGATCACGCCTGTAGAAATCCTTTTATTATGTTCTGGGAGGACCCCGGTACTGCTTGGTACCGCAACATTCAGTGAAAGACTCGAGAAAAGATTAAAAGCACCAGAATCTTACGAGATTAATCCGCTTTCTAGCTTCCTTCGGCTTGGTGTAGCTGGGTAACTAGGTAGAGAAAAGGATCTACCCAGGTGGCTGCTTCATAGCTGCGGTATAGTCATTCAGTTCCATGCGTGTGCAGCAGCATGTTGTCATAGTAGCATGCGACAGGCGCACAACAACAGACACTGGTGATAAACGCCCACAGTGCGCGGATTGCAAGGTCATGTAATTGTCATAAAGGGCGGCATGGCGATAGGCATAGTCGCGACGAACCCTACCATCTTGCGCATTATGTACTTCTCATCTATGCGAGTTTCTCCATGAAAAGCGCAGGATGGCCAGGAAGAGTGGTGTTCGAAATCCCGCTCTCTAGCACAGAAGTCTTCTCCCAATCAGACAAACTACCAACCTCAGCTTTGTCAAATCCTGTCAGAAGTCTAATTACTTCTACGCATTCGTTTACAACGCTAAACTCGTCAAACACGAGACCTCGCTTCGTGATTTCATCCAGAGGTTCGCCAGAAAGTAGCCTCTTCTTCATAAGCTGGAGGAATGGGCGTGAGCTTTTGGGCGCTTCTAAGCCCATCATGGCCATGTTGAATTGAGTTTCATCCAATGTCTCGGTTTCTGGCGACCAGGCAGCGCGAATAGCATTGATCGCATCAGATTGCCATTTGGGATATTCCGCCGCGACAATGATTTTGACGGCCATGGGCTGGTTTGAATCGAACGCGATATTCTTACCCTTAGCTTTCTTCTTCTGCTGCGAGGCCTTCATCGAATTGATACGAGATACGATGGTCTGGATGTAATCCAGAGACGCAGATAACTCGGCCGACTCAGCGTCAACGCGGGGCCACCGTGCGGCTTGGATTGAAGAGGTCTGTGATAACAGTTAGTCAGAAGCTTCACATGGAGAGGAAGAGGGTTGTTAACCTTTTGCAGAATGCTCAACCAGATATGCTCTGACCAGTGTGGAGCAATTGGAGCGACCACCAAGGCCTGAAGTTCGAGGTAGGTGCGGATCATACTCGCGTGCATTCCAATCCCTGCTGCTTTGGTGACCTCGCGATAGAAGTCTCGAGCAGTGATGAAGTCATAAAACCCCGACCGGAGAGCCATGCGGAACTGTGTTCTACCCTCGTGTTAGCGATTGTCGTCTCTCGAAAGGGATTTCCATGTACTTACAACTTGTAAAACTCTTCTGATCGATGCACGAGGACCCGCAATTCGTTCTCAAATAGTCGGTCCCAGATGGTGAGCGGTCCGTCTCGCAGTTCTTTGTCGGCAATGGCCTCTTCGGCCCACTGCCGGACTGCATGAAGTCGCAAGATGTTGCTATTGGCGACCGAGTCCTCGAAGCTCGCATCCTCGCCCGTATCTCCAGCGTCCGCCATAGCAATTCTGGTAGCATCTGCTCCGTACTTTTGCACAGCGTCTTTCAGAGTGAGGAAGTTGCCCGAGCTTTTGCTCATCTTCTTGCTATTGAGCAACAAATGGCCGTTGGAGCGCACAGCTCGCGGCAAATGCTTGCTTGGGAAGATGGCTTGATGCACGTACAGGGAAAACGTGATGTGATTTGGAACGAGGTCTTTCCCTGTGGCGCTCAGATCAAGCGGGTACCAGTATTCGAACTCCCGCCTCATGGCCTGAAGGTGTTCGAGGGCGACGCCGCTGGTTTGGGACTCTTGGTCGATTGGACGCAGTCCAAAGACGGTATCCCACACAATATCCGTCATTTGTTCGGGTAGTACTCCCATGTGTCCTGGAGTGTGCCCAAAGCGGTCAGAGTGTAGGAGATGTGCTACTGTATAATATGCGTGATAGATTGTGCTGTCGCTTAAGCTTTCAACCACGAATGCATCATCCCACGGTAGCTTGGAGCCTAGACCGTAACTTCTCGCACACGCCCATCGATTGAGCCATTCGACTGTTGCTAGGATGTTGTGCTTTGTCTCGGGCGCAAAGGTTTCCAAGTGCTCGGTTACATATTCGGTGACCGCTTGCTGCCATTCGGGGTCTTCCGCGCCATAGTTCAGAAACCACTGACCCATATATGCAACCACACAGCGGTTACCGCTGCGACTGACAACCACGCCGTCGGGCTCGGCATACGGGAAGGCGAGCGCCTCTGCGATCAGAAGATCTCTAACTCGACTCTTTGCCGTAGAGACGGCCTCACCGGCGAATTCCCCAACGAGCATCTTGCCCTTGAAGTGCCCTTCCTTGTACGCAATGGCTTTCGCCGCCGCCAATGGCGCCACGTCTCGAGGGCTGTTGATCTTCATGCTTTCTAGGAGGGCAGGGGCGATCATGTTGCCATAAGACTCCGTCTCAATGATCGGGATGGCATCAAGGCTGGCCCATTCCTCTTTGATACCATAATGCTGTGGCTTTTTGCGCAAGTCTCGTAGCGTTATGCAATCATCTGGGCTGTCTGAAGGGACACACATGACGAGTCCTGTGCCTTTGCTCGATAATACACTGTCCATCGGCAAGATCCTCAGCCCTGCTTTGTGCATCGTGTAAGGTGCACGCACCACACTCCCAATGAACGTGGAGCCAAGAGTTTTCGCCAATGGCTCTAGCTCAGTCTCTTGCCGTGGCAACGCATCGCTGCTGAAGAAGTGGCCTTGAAACGCCATGTTCCAAGCTGCCCGTGGCGTGACCACGTAATAGGTGTCATCGTCAACGCGGTAGAGGCCGTACTCAACCGTCGGCCCAGCGAAAAGGGAGGTCTGGCCGTATATCGTTTCCGGTCGCAGCGTCGTGGCGATGAAAAAGACTTTCGAAGAAGGGCCAACTTTGCCATCAAGCCAGGTCTCCAAAGACGGGGCCATCTCTATCAATTCGAACTTGACGGCTGTGTGCTCTTGGGGAATGACTCCTTCGCCTTCAGCACGGTCGTGGTCCATACAAGGCTGACCATCCTTTGGAGAGTAGACCGTGTATCGATGGCCGTAAAGGATCTTTTTCAACCCTCGGAGTCGATTCATCTGCCATCGTACGAATGAGTCATAGTACAGATTCGCTTCTGTCGTCACAAATTGCCTTCTCCAATCTATCCTAGCACCGAAGTCGTTTAGATCCTGAATCACAACCGGGGGAAAGTGGTCAAGCCAGTGAGCTGGGTCNGCAAATTTTCTGATTTCGGCCCGAGGGATTCCAAGAGCAAGCATAATCTGAAATTGATACTTCAGAGATGGTGTCTTGCTGGCGGTCTTGCTCTTCTTTGAGACGAACTTGGTGGCATCTTCGCGAGCGGCATTCAGGGCGGCGGGTATAGGCTGGTCACGTGCGGGTTCTCCAATCTCATCTGAAGTATAACGCTCGAATTGCGGGCCGAACTGCTCGATCTCGTTTGCAAGTTTGTCTGCACATGCCCTGATGGGCATTCCTGTGCAATGGAAGCCAATGGGGAAGAGTGTGCGCTGGCCCTGCATTCGAGCAAAGCCCACGGCGAATTCGATCTTGCTCGCTGTGAATGCGTGACCTGCATGCATGGTACCGTTGAGGTACGGGAAAGCCATAGTGCCGTAGTACTTTGGAAACCGGGCATGGACTTCGTCGGCGGACAGAGACCCGTACGGGATGTCATGGCACGAAGGAGCATCTGTCTCGAACAGACGGTCGGCTCTCCAGGCGTCTTGGTAGCGTTTCTCGGTCTGAATCAAGACATCTCGCTTCTCCGTCTACGGACCCGTTAGTCCGCCGAGCACATCTTCCAACATCCTGAGCCAGAGTACGTACACTTGCAGCCGCCGTCACCACAGATGTCGTCATCTTTCGAACACGTGAGGGAGAGTGAAAGTGCAAAGCGGACGAAACAATTCGTTGTAGGCTACGAACCGGCGGGAGGGGGCTGATCACGTAGGGTGGCAGTCTCATACAGAGCGAGTCGGACGGTTCAAATGGGTTGGAGTCATCGCTGTCGTCCAGTGCTTGAGTCATAGGAGAAAAGTTGAGTCACTCCCGTCTATGACTTGCAGGTGTCACATTGGAACGCTAAGGTGATTAAAGCAGTGACCCAACGACAGGTAATACTCACTCTCACCTGTCCTTGCATCTGGCAAAAACATCCACATAGCGAGTACGCAAATTCTTAGACTCCAGACGTCCAACAGCCCTTCTAGCTTCTGCTCGCGGCTGCAACTCCTTGCCGATCCATCGCCATTCCGACAAAGTCTGCTACGTCCTGCGTTAGCAGGCCTTTGCAACCGAACATAGCCCCGCGATTATAAGCGGCCATATCCGAGTAGGAAATAATCAATCAATCAATCAACCTTTGCCGCCGGCAAGATAGGCTAATAACAATGGATTTTTAAAACCAAGACCCTGCCGAAAGGACATACCCACATGCATGTGTACATGTACAGTACGTACTGTACATACCCCTGCATTGCCCACCTACCCAGGGTCCACCCTGGATAGGGACCTAAGTATACCTAACTCCGTTCCTACTACAGTCCATTGTACATAAACAGACTTCGAAGCCCCCCACGTCGATGAAACTCTATTCACACAACCCTAGTCGGCGAGTCTACCTCGGTCTGCAAGACAACCGCATGCATGTCAGTCCGCCTCCTCCCTCGCTCTAGATTTGGGCACTCGTCAGCCGGCCCATTGTCGGTCGATGAGTTTCGGAGCGGTTCCAAGCCTTTTCCAAGAGTCACATCGAATGAGATAAGGTGAACCCGCCATCTGGGACCCGATTCTGACATGAAGATTCAGGCGACTTTTGAGCGCCGTACCATGATGGGCCTTGGCAGCTGGGTGACTATTCATGACATGGGTATGAATGGATATGTCTCTGAATGCTTTCTTTCCGTGAAGGCTCTGCCAATTCTCACGTGATCTCAAGGAATGCTCGGAACTATGACCTCGCATTGCCCGTCTGTGTTCGATTGGGCACCAAGCGCTCTACCTTCTCAACAGAATCCCAGGTCGCGTGCTCGTGGCGACAGCGGCTCAAGCCTTAGCTCCGTCGACATGCGCGCGCAAATAACGTAGTTCGCGTTCGGGATGTTTGGTGCACTCTCCGAAAGTGATGCAGCATGTTATCTGCCGCTCAATCAGCACAGATGTCTCCCATAGATTGCACGACACTTACCTGACCGACCGAAGACCTTGTCGCATGTAATGAGCGGGCATCGGAACTTCGGGTCGTGTGAGGCACTGTGCCGATCACGATCCTTCTTGCTTGCAAAGCCCTGTTCGGCGGAAGAACAGCCCTCCTGCTCGCAGAAGTATCGTCGAATGTGTGAACGGTAGTGTTTTCGTAGGTCGCAGGCTCGATCAAAGGTCTTTTCGGACCGACAGCTTGGAAAACTGCAGCGCCAATCTCCAACACTGTCCACAAATCCCATTGAGAACACGTCCTCCGGCGTCCATTCTTCCTTTTCGTCTTCAACAGGCGGGAGATTGGTCAGGCTCTCGGCATCCGGCGACGTAGACAGGCGGTCAGTGGAAAGGCTCGAGACGTCCGGACTGCCGCTGGACGCTGTGTGCGCGCGTGCTCGAATCCCCCGTAACGCTTGCAGACTGCCAACGCTGTTTGCCGTGGATGTGCATATGGAGGTGGAGCCGAAGCCCGGTAGATTCCAAAAAGCATCTTGCGAGGGCCATGTGTGCAGTGTCGTCGTATCACTAGACAACTGGTCGTCGAAAAGAGCCGCGATGGTCGCGCATGGGCTGATTGCATCATGACTGAAGCCTAGAAATGATAATGGATCTGCTGAGTTGCTCGCAAAATCGCTGTTTGCAACTGACAAGTCTGACCAGGTGCTGGGAGAATTCACTGTGGTTGCAAGTGAACGTCTTGTCGCCGGATGCTCAATTCTGCTGTGAGCCTGGTTTGGATTCATGACGATCGAGAGTAAGGGCGTAGATCTTTGGATCTCGACCCTACGTGGCCATGCTCGTGGTTATATGCCATGC
Organism: Leptoxyphium fumago; assembly: GCA_001660795.1. Taxonomy (NCBI): domain Eukaryota; kingdom Fungi; phylum Ascomycota; class Dothideomycetes; order Capnodiales; family Capnodiaceae; genus Leptoxyphium; species Leptoxyphium fumago. The sequence continues at coordinate 144,026 of LSHF01000036.1, read as the reverse complement.
TGCTCCGCTTCTGAATGCAACGTTGTATTGTCGCGTGAGCAGTGCAGCGTGGAGGCACAGCCCGGGAGGTGCTAAAAGCAGCGCAAATGTTTGGTATCTAGAGCGTACGCCGGGCTCTATACCAAAAGAGGGTAGGAACCACCATGGAGTTATTTAGGGGTCTGTTCGGTTGCTCCAGACCAGATTGTGCTAGATGACCGAAATTGCAGTAGTCCGCCGTGAGGAGGTGAGGTTGCCCCAGCGGCTTGGCCCGACATGCAGATGTTGGGGTCAACACTCCTTATGCGAGATAGGCATAGACTACCCGTGGCGACGGTTCCTTGGTGAAAACTTGCGATAGCGACGGGCGCGACGGTTCCTTGCTGAAAGCTTGCGATAACGACGGGCGCGGGGGACAGACAGCGACAATCTGGAACTACAGTGCCTAGTTGATTGCGCCATGGGGGCACCATGGGGGCACCATGGGGGCGGTCGATCATCCGGGTCGGCGGTTGCTTGCTGGAAGCCCTACATCACGCAGTAGCTAGTGGCTGAATGAGTTTCATCTTGACACTTCAGATGTTACATATCAATCATGGCAGACGGAGCCTTATCATTCTTGCTCCTGTCGCCGGCCACAACGAGGAGTCCATGACTTTGCACCCACGAGATACTTGTCATGTTTTTCGCAAAGATACCATCCGCTCTTGACGAGGAGAAGAGTGATCCGGAGACCGACACGCTCCTCTCAGAACATCAGGTCGCCAGCCCACGCCCGATCACATGGCGCGAGACAATCACCACAATATGTGCAATCACCGCAGCGTTGACCTCAACGATTGCATTGTGTTATCTCATCTTCACGAAACATGCTCTTGCCGAGGGCAAAGAGGTTTCCTATCCCTGGACTTATTTCCGTGAGTGAAGAAATGAATGCAGAGAGAGGTGCGAGGTGTCACACTGATGCAAAACTAGTTGAGGATGCTGGCGGCTTCATTCACCCTGAGGTCACTGAAAGGGTGTACTGGGACTACGATGATGATTTTCTTGACTACAACACTACGCGCGCCACGGGATTTTGGAAGGCCCTCTTGCCGCGTGAGCTGTTTCCATCTTGTGAATCTACAAGGCTGTGCTAACATCGAGAGTAGCTGCCGAGGGCATCATTGGCCTCACCGACGACGAGGCCGCTCAAATGGGCTTGCATCACTCTATACAAAGCAGAGCAGATCCTACAAAGAGGGTGTATTTGGTAGGCGCCTTTCATCAATTACATTGTTTGGTAAGTAATATCCTGAGTCTTGCATCTTCACAAGCGATTAAGGCTAACACAGTAGAAGAGTGTCCTGCGTGCGCACACTATTCACCTGTATAACGATCCAAGCTTCACTATCCGCGAGGCGACTTATCACCATACCATGCATTGTGTCGATGTATTACGTCAGGCAATCATGTGTATGGCTGACTCTACGTTGATCTTCAAGGACGAGAACATCAGGTGGCCAGGGGATGGTGGGCGGATTCAATGTCGAAACTTCGATGCATTATTTCAATGGACAGCAGCTCATGATCTGTTGCCAGCGCCTGAAGATGTGGCTGCAATTATGCCAATGACGCATACCTGACCTCAATAAACGTATCTTGGATAGACAAGCATGGAATGAATGATCTACAATTTCCTCTTCACTCATCTACCATTCTGCTCGCTGTCAAAAAAGGACATGTGCTGTGTTGTTGTAACCAGAATGATTTTCGGTAGGCCGCAGGCGTACGCATCACTGACGATGATCGATTATTGAATGCTTGTTGGCGTCTTCCGGTCGTGAAATCGTGGATCCAGCAGGTGGCATCACGCCCGAGCATGTCCCGTATCTTCGGGCAGCGATCTCGAAACTACATACAGTACGTAGGGCCTCCAGCACGAGTTAGGCCACATCTTTCCAGCACCGGGTCGGCCTTCGCTTTCCAACATTTGGTGGGCCCTCGCATTCCATCATGGTCCAAGGCCTCCCGTTGGCCGTTGGAGGACCTGCATTCTATTCCCTCATCATGCGCACGTAGATGTCGCTTGATATGACTCGTCGGTCTCGAGTCATAAAATATCATAATATGGAAACAAACACATCTTAGAAGGGCTCTACGCAACCACAACTGAATTCAAGAACGACGAACTCCAAGCAGTCACACCCAATACAACGCTAGCCACACCCGTAGAAACCGCGATCATGAAGACAAACGTGATTCTCACAGCCATTCTCGGTGCGACCTTCGCTATTGCCGCTCCTTTCCCAAACGAACTCAAGTGCGCTGAGGGCGACATGGCCTGTACTGGAATTGCTGTGAAGCGTAATGAACTCGCCTGTGCTGATGGCGACATGGCCTGTACCGGCATCGCTGTAAAGCGCAATGAACTCGCTTGCGCTGATGGCGACATGGCATGCACCGGCATCGCTGTAAAGCGCAACGAACTTGCCTGTGCTGATGGTGACATGGCATGCACCGGCATCGCTGCAAAGCGTAACGAACTCGCCTGCGCTGATGGCGACATGGCCTGCACTGGGATCGCCGTCTAAAACAGAGACGACACAAGTTCTAACGAGCGGCGATTGGGCATGGAATTGTTGGATGGCACAGCCTTGGACGACACTATAGATGTGGCCTTGGGGACCTGATGGCCGGATGGGAAGGGGGATGGAAGTATTGTCAATGATTTGTTAGCGAAAGGCACTCATGTCAACTATTGTGTCTATATAGCAAATCATGCACACACGGCAGTCTTTCACATATCGACCGTCCTACTGTTTGCGACGAGCAGCTACTGTGCGTGTCATCTGAAAGTATTTTGGATCATCCCACCCTGGTGTGTGATTGGGCTAATCTTCGGTGGATCAATACATTCGACCTTGGGAATGGCTTACGGACCCGGTCGCTCTCCAGGATGAAGGAAGATGTGTCACCAGAACTGTGATCTGTACAGTATGTTGAGTGTTCATGGTTGCGAAGAATTGTCTTGTTGGCCGCATGGGGCAACGGTATTATAATGATGAGACTGAATCACTATTGGATTTCCTCGACGTTTCTTGATTGATAGTGTGGGAGGGGACCAACCTCTTATGATTCAAATCGCTGATCATGGCCACCATTATGATTCTATTCTCCTTCTGCATGAAACCCCGAGTTTGTAGACTGAAGGTCACATTACGATCGATCAAGCCTCTCCTGGTCATTTCTAAGGCGTTTGATCCGTGATGTCCTCCATCATCACATCTACCTCCTTAGCGGACGTCCTCTTACGATGCCGCAGGAGCAAGAGAGAGAGTACGAGCAACGCCGCAGCCACTAAAGGCACCGAGAACACGGCGCTCAATGCGACTTTGAAGCAGTTTCGAACTAGACATTGGATTTAGGTATAGCCTTCAACAACTTGATGAAGGGCAAGACGAACCTTGCTCGCGTAGAGCATCATCCAAAGAGGATATCAGGTTGATATCGCGCTGCACCATAAGTGCTTTCTGCAGGAAGTGAGCATGAGCATTGAGGACGGCTTCCACCGAGATGTGTCTCTCACCTCTAGGTCTTCAGCAGAGATGGCTTTCGCGGCCACGCTTGCACGATAGACGTTCTGAAGTATCGCCGAACCAAGGGCAGTCGCCGCAAAGGATCCGATAGAGCGTGCCAGAATGAAGCTGCTGTTAACGGTGGCTTGTTCGTGCGGCTTGGCCAAACCTATCAAAGTCAACAGAGCACTCGGTGCCAGCATGCTAACGCCCACGACGGGGGGTGCGAGCAATATTGTGCACATAAGGCGACTAGGCTCCCAGTATGACATTGCCATCAATCCAGCAGACCCGGCGACAAGAATCACCTGCCCAGCTTGAAGAGTAGGATGAGGCGTCTTCAAGCGGGAGATCAGGTATGCTGTCAGCGCGCTGAAGACAGTGAATGAGAGCGACGGCACAACTAATTGTGCCCCTGCCTCCTCCAGGGTTTCTCCGAGAACCACGACGAAGAATGTGGGCGCGTAGTACATGACCTGGAAAGATTAATTCAATCTCTTTCGTCCAACTCGAGCAAGGAAAGGAGTCAACTCACGATGTAATTGATCATGTTTATCAAGAAGCCAGCACAGATGAGATTCGAAACTGGTGCAGACGTTATGAGACGGAGATCAATGATGGGTGTTTCAACACGGGCTTCGACTTGAAGTAGAACCGCAGTAGAAACGACAAGAGCAACACCAAAACCGATCACATAAGGATGTGTCCATGGCCATAAGTTGCCTCCCGTGGTGAGGAAGAGGAAACATGTAACCAGGACGACGGACTGCAGAGAGGGAGTTTAGAGACGAGGGAGCTTGTTGGATCCGGACGCGACTTACAAGGCATATGGAGCCACCCCAATCGAATTTCGTCCGCGATTTGCCAGAAGCCTCATCTTCCGAGTCCGACGATTCAGACAGCAGTTGATACGGCGAAGTCGACGGTGCCGTCAAGGCAATGACAATGATGGCTGGAACGATGCCGATGAATTCGATCTGGTCTGAAGTCAGATCGAGTGGCGTACTCTCCACAATAAGAACTTGCTCACCGCATACAGCCATCGCCAACCGATGCGCTCAAGTATCATCCCGCCACAAGCCGCGCTGAGCCTGGAAATAGTCAGCGACTGAGGCCATCATCGGGCGGCTAGACTTACGCCGCGCCAGCTCCAAACACCACGTAGTTGATGGACTGGTAGTACGCACGATCAGCCATACCAACCGCATCCGTCAAGGTGATCGAGCCTAGAGAGATTCAGCACTGCTCGCTTGTTCGACAAGAATCGACAGGCGTACCAAGACCTAACACGCCGCCTACGCCGACACCAGCACAGATGCGCGAGAGAATGATCGCCGCCCAGGAATTTGCGAAGAAAGCGAACAAATTCCCAGCAGCAAAGGCCAGCAGGGCGAAGGTGAACGGCAATCTGCGTCCCGCATGATCCGAGGCACGCGCACATAGCGGTTGGGAGACCAACATGGTAATGTGGAAGGCGACCACAGGCCATGTTGCAATGTGCGCCGCATTGAAGTTTGCGGCGATGGTCACGTAGGTAGACGACGAGAACCCAGAGTCGATGGCTGTGAGCTGTAGACCTCATCAGTCTCCCGAGAACCTTCAAGTGCCTTAGCGTGAACATACGAGATCTGACAAGAAAATTCCTACTCAACGTCAGAGGGTAAGTTTACCAGTGTGTGATGTTTCCGAGGCCGTACCTGAAATGAGAAGCCAGGGCACTCGGCCACCGGGCACATCTTCCTTTGACGCCAGCATGGAGACCTCCCGTAGTGTAATCACTCGTCGTAGCCGTGAAGTCGAAGTTCAGTGAGTAGATCGTTCGGTGCTTTGGACGACTACTAATAAGTGTCTGGAATGATCATTCTACGGAATCGTACAGTCGACTAAGAAGTCGTGGACGCATCGCACAGGTCGCACAGGGCAGATGGTAGAGTGGATCCTGTGCATGAGGATCCCCCTTATAAGGATATCCAGCCTATAAAGATACTTCTCATGTTTTTGAGCCTGATTTACATACAGATCAGGGACATCCTGACCTCCTAGGATATCCTTAATTTTTGACCAATATATTCTTATAAACAGTACGGGAAGAGGTATCTTTTTTACCAACGAAATGGCTCATTCTACCTAGGTGAATGAAGAATATATAGTTGTAGCTCTAATAAATATTGCTTATATAAGACTGATAAGTAAGACCCAATGGCACCCCAATCTGCACAATCTGGTTTGATAAGGGTTCCTCCTGGTAAGGATAACCTGTCTATGAGGATGCCTTTTAGTGCTTTTGGGGTATTCTTGTAAACAGGATCCACTCCACTTTACATTCTTCTGATGGGCGGTGCGACAAAAGGTGCTCGCTGGCTGTGCGTGCAATGCGCGTGAGGACCGTGGCTACAATGAGTCGAACACGCGACACCTCGCCGACGCAGTGTTGTCATTTTCTAGGCATATCTAAGCGACATTGCGTGCGGGTCTGCCAGGACGCGCTCTTATAATAAGACCCCCGCTGGAGGCCCTACGTCTGGGGATGCAGGGCCCCCAGCGGAGTAGCTTTAGCGCACACCGTCGGCGGCAACACCTCAGGATTGACCGAACTTGTTCGTAGTATGGGCCCAGGCGTTGAGCAAGGCTGGAAGTTGGGAGGAGGCCCACAGTATCGATCCTGGAGGCCGCACATTTCTGATGAGATAGTGCTCAGATCATGAGTATCTGTCAGTTGCAAGAAGAACATGGCTGATTCTGAGGGCCAGCGAATATATTTGTGGCACCATGTGCAGCTTCAATGCAGTGAGACTGTCCTTCAGCACAGTCGAAGGTGATCTACACACACCGTAGACTCCAAAAGCAACTCATCATCCTCGTGGCTTGCACTAGCCAGCTGCTGGGCAGCATCGCCTTCCTCGACGACCTTAACCTCATCCACACCGACCAGGATACCGTGAGTTGAACGCACTGATCAACATGCAGTGAAACATTGAGAACACTGCTACAATGTCTTTCACATCCACTACATTCGCAAGTCAATCCTCGTCGAAGGGGTTGTCAATGCGTGTTGATCAAAAGCCCAACGGCGATGAAATCGAGCAAGAATGGCTCTACGACAACTTCATTGGGAACCAGCCTGGATCTCTGGAGACATTTGGCTCCAAGTTGAACAGTATTCTACAAGTTGGCTTAGAGTTTAAGGCAAGCACCAAAGTCCTTCAACAGCCACAAGCAATTCCTGCATCCAAGTCATTCAACGATGCGCCTCGCGATGGGGTCCCCTTCGACGACCTGCTGGAATGTTACGCATCTTTGTCCAAGTCGAGCACCAATTGGGCGTCTCCCAATTTCATGGGATTTCCCGACTCGGGGAATTCGCTGCCCGCAGTGAGCGCCGCCATCGTGGTGCCAATGTTGAATCAAAACCTGGCAAATCAAGAGATCTGCTCTCCTTCAGCCACGTTCGTCGAGATGGAATTGGTCCATTGGTTGCGCGCACTGTTGGGTTATCCGGTCGCATCACAGTACCTGAGCTCGCGCGGCATTGGCGGAACACTCACCCTCGGCGGATGCTTATCCAATACAGTCGCACTTTTGGCGGCACGCGAGAAATGCTTCCCTGGCTCCAAGTTGCATGGCATTCCGGTGCCGGCGCAAAACGTCGTCGTGCTTGTTCCGGATATCATCGAACACTATTCGATCCGTTCGGCCATGGCGTGGCTCGGCTTGGGAGAGAGACAAGTCGTCCGTGTTCCGGTCGACAGTTCCTTCCGGATGAAGATCGATGCGTTGAGGCAGTGCATCAATGCGGAGAGAGCTCGCGGAACATACATTATGGCATGCTGCGCTTATGCGGGTGATTCGCGCACAATGCGTATCGACAATCTGGCGGATATCGCATCATGTCTCCAGGAGTACGGCATCTGGTTTCACGTGGACGCATGTCACGGGTTTCAATTGGCGTTCTCCGAGGAGCACAAACACAAGCTGAAAGGCATCGAACTCGCGGATTCCATCACCATCGATCCCCACAAAGTGATGTGGACTCCAACCACTTGCTCCCTGGTGCTGTTCCGCGATCCCGAGAATCTGTCGAATGTATCGACAAGCTCCGACCTGATCCTCAACACTCAATGGTCGCTGGGCAAGATTACTCCTTTCATCGGCTCCAAGTCTTTTGATGCTCTGAAGCTTTGGTCGGTCATCAAGTACTTCGGCGTCTCGAGGATCGGGCAGCTCGTCGATAGGAGGATTGCGATGACGAGGGACATCCAGCAAGCCATTGCCCGCAATAGGGAGCTGATCCTGTTGAACGATACCGACATTAACTCGTGCATCTTTCAGTTCATCCCGATGGATTGCAAGCGTGCCAAGATATCAAATCCGGATCTGCTAAAACTCAATCTCATCAACGAGCGAATCCGTGCGGACATCATCGCCAGCGGAGACGCCTATGTCCACGGCTTTCCTCTCAAGTCATTGGATCACCCGCTGTACCCGGAGAAGCGGCCAGTCTATGTGTTGCGTACCTTGAACGGCAACGCATTGACGAACATGGATCATGTCGATCGCCTGTTATCGAATGTGGTTGCATTAGGATACAAAGCGATACAGGACCTAGGGTATGGCGTCAGGCCGGAACGTCCACTGACCTCATCTCTTTCGGTCATGAACAAGCTACGACATGGAATTACAAAGGTTTTGGGATCTGCCGACCACGTGGCACTCGTATACGGCTCTACGGTCTGTGCCAACAAGTTCCTTTTCTCCGACATTGATTTGATGGTCCTGGTGCCGGATGAGGTATTCAATGAGCAGACCTGCCAAAACATGGTCTCGGAATTCACAGCAATCATGCTCAGCGAGGGAATACTGCTCGATGACGAAGTTCCTCTCGAAAAGAAACTTGTGGTTCCCTTGAGTGTCGCCTGGAGGGCTGCCAGTAGCCTCTGTCAGCTGGAAGATTCCAAGGTCGTCTCCATTCTTCGGACGGAAGAGTATCTACGATCCGAAACGATGCTCCAGCGCCTGGCATTCAACGTCCTGACCACGCCGACATATTGTGTCTCCGGCAATGAGGATATCATCAATCCAGTACGCCACAGAGCGAGGGAGACGCTGTACACCATCGCTCAGATGCTCGACACACGCGCCATGGCCACACCGCGACAATTTGCGTGCACTCTGATGGGAGATGGAAACCGAGCCGACGAGGACTATCTGGGCTATAAGAATCAGGAGAATGTGGTGGCGCATTTGCATCAACTCTGGTCAAAGTACAGTGGACCGAGCGAGATGAAATTCTGCTGGCTGGATGTCGCAAATAGTCAAGCGATCCTTGCGACGGAAATCACTGCCTAGGTGTAGAGCACAGTCTGGATCTGAAGAGCATCAGATATTTTGCCATCTTAGTACAAATGACAATGCTTGTTTCCAGTTCTAATTTGAGCCTCGTGGTCAGCATCACCACTCTGTGCGTGCGCTCTATCGTATCTCATCTCCCTTTCAGCGTCTCTGGTTGACTTAACGATTTAGGTCTTGCCATTGTGTACAGGTCTTGGTGACCATAAGCTGGTAATGATTTTTCTTCTGTTTATCGCGTACGGCCTCAATCTAATTGGCCAAGGACCACCGGACATACCACTCGCTCTCAATAGCATGTTGTATTCTCGCCGAGGAGCCATGTGTAATATAGACATTTAATGTGGATACTAGGTCTTAGCTATAGAGTATTACCGGTGGAGACTATACCGGACGGGAATCTTGAAAGGTGTTCTCTATTGCTGAAGCAGTGTGTTGTTGTTGTCGTTGTTGTGGTTCTTGTCTGATGGGCAGCAATACGCATCTAGTGGCTAATGCCTCAGGCACCAATACCTGCCAGAGCACCCTCGTTATCGATAAGACCCCAGTCCAGGCATCAACGCCGACGGCAAGGCATCAAGCATCCTTGCTAGCATCAGGTACTCAGGCAGCCAGGCAGCCAGGCATGCATTCAGGCATCAGCCTCCCTGAACCTCACCATGAACCGAGTTTGGCCTGACTTTGACCAGACACTGACCGCGTTCCCCCGTTNCCCCCGTCCCGGCCACATAATATCGACCTGCATACGCATACATTGCCCACGCCAACCACCTGACTATTAGCCTCTGACATCGCAATCGCAATCGCATTGCATCGCATCGCATCGCACCGCACCGCATCGCATCGCATCGTGGCCGACGACGCCGATCGTTGGCACCCTCCACTGCTAGAAGCGCGTACCAGCCAAGATCGCTGATGCCGGTGCGTCACGTCCAAGCCACCTCTGCGCTTCTCTGACCGCGTCGTCGTTCGTCAAAGAACCCATACTGATCTGTCCTGTCATGCAGCTGTCTAGTTTTGGATCTCTCTCTACGCTGACAACAATAACGACGACGGCGACGAAGAAGCCTCTGCCGTGACGGTCATGGCTGCCGTCGTGGAGAGCTGGGATGACGACTTGGATTTCGAGGGCGACTTCAACGTAAGCGCTTTGGCGAGCTCGGTGGGTACGACTGCGCTCTCATCGCGTCTGAGCGTACAGTCCGAGTCGGTCGCTGGAGATGACACTGCTACTACAAACGATGAGCGCGACATGTTCGATAGTCCAGATGACGATCTCGGTGGGCTGGACATTCCGGATGGCCCGGTAGACTTCGAGGCCATCCTTAAAAAGAGAAGAGCTGGTGATGCAGAACTTTCCGAACCTTCGCAAACCAGCCCGCAAGAGACCGAGGCTAGAGACGCCTCTTTAGGCCTGCACAAGAAATCCAAGCTACACTCAATCTCGGATGAAACCGACTTCGATCTTGACTTCGATCTGCCCAGACACGGGTCAGTGTTTGATCAGAACAAACGGGGATTGAATAAGAATTTGAGGTTCGCAAATGGAAAAGGCCCTCCACAAGCTCCTCAGCTGGCGACAGCAAAACGGTCCCACATCCCACGGCCTGTACCTGCATCAAGGACCTTCGCTCGTCTTGAGCCTGTCATGGAGCATACAAGTTCTGCTGCAAAGGAAAGAAAGCTGCCAAGCAACGGTCCTATGCTTCGCTCCAAGAGGTCGATGCCAGCGTTGGGAAGCAAACCTCGAACAACGCCCTCGCACAAACCAAGTGTGCCTACATTTCTGCCTAGCGGCAACCAAGGATTCTCAGCCTACGCCTCCATTCCGCTTCATCTGAGACGCGACTCAGATTCTCGCACCCGAAGAGGCGCGCAATCACCAGAGTTGCGATCCCACTCCCGCTTGTCCAACCAGTGGCAGCCGCCAGAAACTCCATCACGAGCTCGTCTTGTACGTCCTGATGTGGCGACAGGTCACCTGGCTCGCGAGGCCCAAGCTAAGCGCAATCTAACCAAGCCAGCTCGTCGCCGCAACTTTGGTGATGGTAGCGAGCTTGACATCTTTGATGATCTCTCCACCAATGTCGAGAAGGAAGGGCCTTACATGAAGGAGCCCTCTGCTCGCAATAGCGCTCACAAGCAACTATCCACAAAACATGCGCCGAGTAGGTCCATTGTCAGGGAACCACTTAACAAGCGGACATTTTCCCAACGCGTCACGACACCTGCCCCTCAAACTCCAAAGAGCCCAATCAAACCGCTTGATCAGCATGGTTACACTCCCAGTTATTTACGGGACACTGCGGCTAGCCGTATTGCTCGAGAGTCTAGACTTAACTTGAAAGAGCAGAACAACACCAGTACCAACTCCGTCAGCAGCTCTCGTCCTCGGAGCGGCGGACCATGGGTCGACAGGAATGCTACATTGAAACAGCAAATCGCCGCTCGAAGTCCTGCAAGCAGCCCAATCACGCTCAAGAAGACGAGGCGTACACCACAACTGATCAAGCCACAAGAAGCCAAGATTCCTATGGACTGTAAGTTTGCTGTGTTGATTGAAGCTTCGTATGTTGACTGTTGTTAATCATTCACAGCTCCACATGATATGACCTACAACCCAGATACAATGCGCTGGGAAGGCAACGAGACGACCCTATCAAGCTTCGATGCTCCAGTCACCAATTACCGCAATCATTCCCGCCAAACGCCTTCTCATCCACACCCTCTACAGCCTTCTGTACAGCTATCTCCACCATCGGGAGGCGGCTCCAGATCTAACAAACAGCGCACTCTATCATCTCATGTCGAACGCGAACGATCTGCGCCCTTGAGCCACTCCCGTGCGCATTCAGCTGCATCACCTCCAAGGCCTGCCCTCATTGCCCCTCTAGCTCCTACACGTGGCCAAAATATTCAGGTGAATGGCGGGATGGTCTTCGATCCTCGCCAAATGAAATGGTTGAAGCTGAAGAATGAAAAGCGAACGAAGGATTTCGCTACTGGTCCGCTGTCGCCCTCGGTCACTGATGCTGACGAGGAAGAGGACGATCCCTTTGCCGAAATAGGGGATTTGAAGGACAACGATGACGACAGACGTGACTTACTTTCTGGGGGTGGTGGACGTGGTCGGCTAAGGGCTGGAAGTGCTACTGCTGGTGGCATGGCTAGCCCTATATCGATGGATCACGGTGCCGCATCCTCCACCGGTCTCGCTGCAGCCCAAAGCACTATAGAGTCTGTTGGGTTCAGCGAGGTGCACGAGGAGTTCGACCTCGGCCCAAACTTCATCCGCCGTGAGAAAGAAGAAGAGGCGAAATGGAGAGTGAAATGCTCGAAATGGTTCCCGACCGTTGATGGAGACCTTACTAACAGACAAGTGACGAGGGACAAGATCCCGCCCTTCATGGCATCTCCTGTTGCTGAACCCGACACTCTACCCGTCGTGACCGAAACCGCGCCTACCTACGTCGCCCCGTCTCTTGGCCTCCAGCTGCAACAATGGCAAGAGGACGACGCCGATGGTTTCGATGACTGGTAAAAGGTGAAATTCGCCCTCGCCAGCGACCGCACTATGATGACCATGATTACATTATGACACCTCTTTTTCTCAACATTGATGACACAGCATGATGTTGATGATGACCATGACGACGACCCACGAGATGGAAACTCTGAATTNAAAAGCTTTATGATTATCACGATGATTTCTACGAAGTGTGTTTAGAGTATTCGAACGTATATAATTGCCGCCTCACTCTTGTCAGGGTGAGGCAATGGATTGACTGGTGTTGATATGATGTCTGTGTGCCTGACGCTTTCTCATAAATATTATATTCTCCCTGCATTACTTGGATTTATAAAAGTTGAAAACTGCACGTGGTGATTTGAAGCGACTCAATGCACATTAGAGACTACATACACGCTAGATTATGCTAAATTTTCCACCTCAATAGTCAGTTCTTGTTGACGAAAACCAGTCTCCCATCAACCTTGGCATTCCACTTTTGCGCGATCTCCTCCATGGGGAAGGCAGAGAGGCCAGCGAAGTCTTTTTCAGGCAGGGCAGCCATGGCCTGGAGCATGGCAGGCAGGTGCTTCCTGAGGGCGCGGCCCATGTCGAACGCGCCGGGGCCCGAGCCGCGGATGGTCAGGTCCTTGCTGCGCAGCACCGCGCCGGGCACGTTCATGTCCAGCACGCCGGATAGGCCGCCAACGTGCACGTACTGGGTCGGCACGGGCGACTTGAGCGCCGCCAGCATCGCCTCGGCCGGCGGGCCGTACAGGTAGTCGAGCACCAGATCCACCGAGTGCTTGCCCTCGGCGAGCTCCTTCCACGGCTGCGCGGCGCTGGGGTTTTCCGCGTCCAGGACGAAGTGGCCATCGAGATTCATAGCCTCCATGGCACCGGCGTTGCGCGCGGCGCCGAGCACCTTCGCCGCGCCGCACTCGCGCGCCAGCGACGCCGCCAGCCGGCCGGACGCAGACGTCGCTCCCAGAATCAGCACGGTGAAGTCGCGCGGCAGGTTCGCCGTGCGCTCGTGGATCGCTATCCAGCTGCTCATGGCCGGGTTCGAGAAGGCGGCGGCGGCGACCGGGTCGAGGCCGTCTGGTAGAGGCATGGTGTTGCGTCGCGGCGCGACGATGTACTCGGCGAAAGTGCCGCCCGTCTGGAACGACGCGAAGTAGACCTTCTTGCCGCTGTCCGGGTGCGACGGGCCCATGTCGATCGTGCCCACGCCGTCCACCCCCGGCCACACGGGCAGGCTGGCGTTCGCGGACGAGTAGTGCTTGCCGGACGCCTTGGAGCGCACCACCATGTGCACGCCGCTGGCGATGATCTTGATGCGCAAGGGCTCTTCCGGCCCGCCTTCCGGGATGGCCAGGTCAGGCACCGCTGTCCATTGCGGAGGCTGGCTGAAGTCTGTGATCAGGGCGGCGTGCATGGTTGCGGGTGTGTGGTGTGTGTTGTTTCCTGTATGGATGGATCTGTATGCACGTTGGAGATGCAGGCTTGAAGATCTTGTGCTTCCGATCTGATTTCTTGTAATTAGAGTCTTGATTGATGGCAGTGTTGGTTGGAGTATTAGTCTTCTTGTCAGTATGGTGGTGGTAGGCATATAGTATTGTTGTTGTGAGTGGATGAGGGAACACAGTCAAGCAGCGCTCAGCCGGTGTCTTTATACAAAGTTACCATCTCTATATGTTCTACGAATTTAGGACCCCCTCGGCGTCATATCAACGCCGTCCTTCCATAGGTCGGAAGATAAAACAAGGAGGTTTAGAATCCCGTCGACGGATTCGCAAACGGACTGCAAAGAGAGACGAGACGACGTTGAGTTTCGGATCCGAACTTTGCTGCTGGCTGAGCCGTCCGGGGACAAAATCCGAGTTTCGGATTCGGGTGTCAAAAATAAAGATAGGTTCGTTAGTCATTTCTATCAGACTTAGAGCCTTCTCTTTGCAATTGTGTAGAACATTAAATTTGTAATGTTTTGATCAAGCGTTATGTAGATCATATAACATCAAGTGGATAATATCCATGAATAACATTGCTGGATCGCCGTGCGTAGACAGACTGATCATCTCCATTTCTTACCAAAGCTTCGAAACTCAATCCTTGTCGCGGCTGTTGACGAACTATGCATCATGTCGAGATGAATCTTTGTGGAGACCATACAAGATCAAGTGAACCATTATGGGAAACGATGCTCACGCGATGTGCGTGGATATATGGATCATCTCCATGATGATCCAAACCACAATCCTTATCACAGTTGTTTATGAAGTGGCCGTCATGTCGAGATGGTGATTAATGAAGACTATGAGTGGCCTCAGGGCTGCCTAGCAGAACCCTCACTGGGTGATATCCATCATGTGTGCACCAGATGTGCATCCAACTTTTGTGCCCATGCTACCACGTGTAAGAAACCTCAGGCTAAGAGGTGTAGTAGCCATTGCCATGATGGCAATAGATCCAATTGTCGTTCTTAGTAGCTAGGTATTTTACAGGATTCTGATCATAGTTGATGCCTCGTAGGTTGGTTGAGATCAATTTCGAAGGCCATTTGGCGCACCTGTTCCTCCTGCACCACAACTACAGAGGCAAGCCTTACGCGAGGCTTGTGTTGCAGCTGGGGCTGCTTCCTAGCCTGAGCCTTCAGCCATTGAGGATCAGGATGTAGAGATAGAGGAGGTGGATGATGGTGATGGCTAGAGTATGGATTAAGTTCCCTCTGGCGATGATGAGGATACTTAGATGCTTTTTGTTGTAGATTCATCTACTCTATAGGTAATAATATCTAGTATAGGAGGTCTGCTCCTAGCCACTTCTCCACTCTGTGGTTTTATACTACTATCTCCTTTATATAATGACAATACTGTCCTAATGAGCATACAATCTAACAACGACTCTCTACTCAACTTATTTAACTCTAGCTCTCTTCCTTCTACTATTATAGACCCTATCCTGATGGGATTCTAGAGCTCCTTTATATTTCGTAGGTCTTCTTCTGTAGCTTAAGAGTCCTACTACTTATAGGCTCTAGTCCTTCTATCTTAATAAATATTATATTTCACCTTTATGCTTTCTATAATTAATAATATCCTCTACTAGCTATATATCCTCTTCTTCTTCTAGGATCGGTATAGTTATATTCAATTCCTCTATGTCTGGCCTCTTATAGTATAACTTGAGTAGGGACATATGAAACACATTATGAATCTATCAAGATAGTGGGAGCCATAGTCGATTTGTCTGCTTTCTAACTGCTTCTCTCAGTCTTAGTGGACACACAGTCAAGACAACCAACAATGCTCAACCGTGTTATTTATGATCTGCCGTAGACAATACAGATTTTTCCATTTTTCTCTCTGAAGATCCAAACCACGATCCTCATCACGGCTGCATAGGAATCGCAGCACAAAATTCAAGGTCGTCCAGATGACACAAGACTTATCTTCATGTCCTTCCGTGATCTATTGCCATCTTGCAGGATTACATTAGGACTTTCGCTTAAGCAAAATGCAACACGGTAGATTTGGAATACTTGTCACTGACATGGACTAACGATTAGTATCAATATTGTGACATCGATCCCTGCAAAAGAAACTCCATGGGAATGGCTGATGACTATGTAGGCTGATACATTATAGCAGAAAATAAATCTCGTGGCAAAACAAAACTAAATCTTTCCCCATCGATGAGGCGGCATTCAATCTTTGTCGTAAACCCAAAAGCAGGAACCAACTCTCGACAACACAGTGCACCCTTCTTCTTCCTCCAATTCTCAAAACAACTTCACGAGAACCCGGCCGGCCCGGATCGGGGAGGGGGAACCTGATGAGAGTGGGACCTCATCACACGACGCGATAGGTGCCAGAAATGGGATCCCAGACGATGCTCCTGCCAGCGTAGGCGAAAGGANCCAATCTGTGCAAGGGGCCTTGCAGACTGACTCCAGGGCCAACATTCAGCGGCATGCCCGTGGCCCAGGAGGGTGGTGCGAACGAGGGCCCGACGCCGGCGAAGTTTTGCCAGGGCGGCATTTGCGGCTTGCCGCCCCAGCGCGTGATCATCTCCAGCACGGGAATGCCCCAATACGGATCCAACAGGCAGTCCTGCACGTCGTCGTGTGGATAGTTCAGGTTCGGCGCGCGGAAGTGCTGCACTGCGACCATTCCACCGCCAACGCCGCCACCGCCAACGCCCATGCTGCCCATGCCCATGCCGCCCATGCCGAAGCCCATGTTCATGTTCATGTTCATGGCCGGGTGGTAGTGCCGTTCCTGTGGGATCAAGGCGCCGGCCATGTTTGCAGTTGTTCGTTTTGTGTCTGGGCTTGTTTGGCGTCCCGATTGTGTTGATGTCTGTTTCTGGGAATTTAGATTCTGCTTCGCTGGGATAAGATGTGATGGGAGAACAAACGTGTCTCTTACGACGGTGGGTACTCTTCGATCGATGCAGAGATGGGTGGGGTTTACCCTCTTGCTTTCTTAGCAGGTCGTTTTTGTAAGGAAGAGGGGAAAGAGACGGTGAGAATAGGGGAAGAAGGTGGTTTAAGAGGGGGCAACAGCGATCTTTCATGGCACCCTGACGCCTTGTGCTACAAAACTGGTGTCCTTCGCCGCGTCAGGCGTCAAGATGGGGGATCTGAACCAAGGAAGTTGCCAGAATTGAGGGTCGTCATGACCGGATCGTCTTGTCAGCCATGGTCCATCAGGGCCATGCCGACGATCGATTGGCTTGGGGGGAGTCGGATGAGGTCAGTCTGTGTTCCTGTGCGCTGAGCAGTCAGGTGGTCGACGCATGGAGAGTCCGAGAAAGGAAAATGTTTGCTTCGTCCGCTGGCGACGTCTTTTGTCATTCGATTGGGGAGGCTCGGTTGACGGGTACTTGCATTGGGCGGCTATATATGGCCTGAAGTATGACGAGCGCAGACCACTGAATCGGACTATATGTAAGAAAGTCGGCGAGGTCCGGTAAGGGCGACGAAGTAGTAAATTTCTTGGAATCGCGCGACCTAGACTGTGGACAATGAATAAATAATTTGGACAGTTCTGCCAGGAGAAATGAATATATAATATCTGTACATGGGACATTACATCTCGTCTTCATCGACCAACCCAACCAGCCGGCGTTCAGCCAACTGCGTGATCTTCTCCCGTAGGATGTCACGGTTGAACCTGGCTGCGACCTTCTGGGCAGCCTCGAGCATCTTCCCGGTACGGTCCAGCATGAGGCTGGCGATCTCCAGGGCCTTCATACCTCGTTCCTCACCCTCTCGGCACTCATTGGCGAAGAGCTGCAAGAGCGTCTTGTCGGCTTCTCGCTCGATCATCGACGCTTCTGCCTTCTGCCTGATGTTGCATTGGTGTGCTCGACCAAATCCTGGATCAGGGAGTACAAGAGGTTCTGTCGGACATATTGCTCCTCGAGATCCTTTTGTCTTATTGCTTCTATGTCGACATCGTCGTCGTCCACAGCCTGTGTATCTGATGTCGGTATTCGGAAGTCGAAGTCCGAGAGGAGAGGGCGTGGGAAGTAGGGATACTCCTCGCCGCCCTTGAGGATGATGCAGTGGAACTTGTCGTTGGCAACGGCGACCGGCCAGTATGTTTCCTCTTTTTTGCCGCTTGCCAGCCGTTCGAGTTGCTTCGTGTCTAGCAGCGGTACCCAGCGAGCCTGGCCAGGTGTTCTCCAGTGCTGTAGAATCAAGAGAACACCTTCTGTGTCGTAGATGCACGGGTCGCCTCTGTCGCTGAAGAACACGCTCTTCAGCTCTGTGCCTTGTATTAAAGGAATGATATCCTCGCTTTGGCATGTTTCGTCCCGCCTGATGTTTTCAATCGTATACAATAGCTGGCTGGTCCCATCGGCAGTCACTGGTCCATTGCCTACCGTCATTACATAATCTCGCCAGCTCGCACAGGTGACCGCAGGCATTGTCTTTTGTCGGTATACTTTCAATGGGATACCGAACAGGGTGTAGACGCGCACATAACCCGCACTCGTCGTGACAACGATGCTGGTCTCGCTGAGCGACATCGACGTTACCTCTTCTCCTGAGGGTAGCGCCGTTCGCCACTCACTTCTTGTCGTCCAAGTCTCGTGGGGACGATAATAGATTGTTGAAGCATGGTGCGAGGAAGAAGGACAAGAAAAGCATGTGCCTTTATTGTTCAAGCAAGCCTTGTCGTACATGAACGGATCCGTGAAATGGAAATCACGATGTTCAGCACGATCATAGAATTCCACAGTTACGGTATTGTGGCTTTCCTGATCCACGGTCCAGACAAAGCCAGTCAGGTTGAGACACAGATATCGTCGGTTGCCTTTCCAGGGTGTGCTTCCGGGTTGAAAAGCCTCACGAACAGCCGGTGTCCATGCTGAATGTGTTGCTTGCCGCTTTCCTTGAACCGCATGCACCCAATTAGCTGCACGCTTTCCATTTTGATTTGGTACATCAGCATAGCCAGCACCATCATCGTCTTCCACAAAGCCAGCATCGTCATCATCATCCATGGCGTCATCGAGAAGATCGTCTATATTTCGATCTGGTCTGGCGGGCGCGAATCCGTTCTTGCCGTCCTTCGATACGCCATTTGGATGTCTCTGTGCGTTGCCTGAGACCTCAGACAATGGGTCGTTGTTTAGAGGAGCAGGTTGGAGTTCGATCTGGAGCAGATTCTCGTACTTTGACGGGACAAAGTCGGCTCGAATGAACAGCTCGCCGAATGTGTTAGTGTAAGACAAGATATTGTCGACCGGATGCCACTGAAGGTTTAGAATATTGTGTTGGATATCGTCAAACGACTTCAGAATCTTCTGCGATCTCGAATCCCAAAGAGTCAACGACTTGTCAAGACCTGCTGTGACAAGTAAGGCACCGTTAGGTGACCAAGCAGAGGCAGAGATATCGGCGTTATGGCCATCCTTAAAAGCCTTCTGCCGCTGCCAGTCACTGCGAGCTACCACTTGCAAGTCTCTTGAAGGCGTTGGCACTGCAAAGGCACGGCCGTCAGGATGCCATGCAACCTTTGCACTGGCTTCCGCCTCGCCGTCGAGTGTTTTGATAAATCCATCCACACGCTTGACAAGTTGAGGTTGCTCTGAGCTCAACGAGAAGACATAGACAATGCCATCCGTGCAGGAAACCGCCAATAAGCTGCCTCCATGATCAAACGACACATGCTTAGCCGCCCTAGTTTGCTCCCTCAAGTACATGACTTTCGTCATATCACTCGTGTTGACAACCTTGACTTCCAGCTCATCACTGGCCACGGCAGCCCATTGTCCATCAGGCGAAATGGCAATGTCTCGAACGGGAAGAGAGCATCTGACAATGATCTCCTGCATCGAGTTGGTGGTGAGGGAGTATTTGGTGACCGAGCCATCTTCGGCACCCACGAGAAAGAAGTCGTTCGTTGCAGCGATACATGTGTGGTTTTCGGACCGAACGTCAATAGTGGTAGGTTCGCCATCATCTTCATGTCGGAAGACTCGAAGCCATCCGTCGAGGCCTGCCGTGACGAGCTTGCGACCGTTCGGTGTGTAGGAAAGGTATGTTGAACCTGGTGCATCTGTGGTGGTGGTGTCAGACAGCTAGTGATTTTATGGTGGAAGCCTCTTTCACTTACGAGCAGGGCGCCCTCTCAGTGCCGTTGCCATATCGATTGGTATGCGTGGTGGATAGCAATGCCATCACCAGCAAGGGCTAAATGGAGATGCGATGCGACGGCGACAGTGCAATATAGAAACCCCAAGCAGGAAGACGCGTCATATCGCGCGGGGGACGCGTCGGGTTCGCGACGGGAAGTGGGCGATCTTGGCGTTTTGGGAGCTGTCGCCAGGCGCAACGCAACGATGCAGTGTCACACAAATGTCCACGACAACAGACAAGCCTTCACTGGAAAACATTTGACGTCGCGCAGTTCACTTCACATCCTGTCCAAACAGTCACCAACTTCACTACTTCCGAAACCGAGCTTTGCAACGCCTTGGTTCCGCTTCGCAAACATCTACATCCAGGACACTGCACATCTCCCATCACAGGTTCGAAGTCGAAAGCAACACAATGAGCGACGGTGTACAGCAGCAGCGGGCTACCGCCGACCAGGTCGAAGAGAAGGGCAAGGGCAAGGCAACCAGCGATCAGNCCATGAACGAGGACGAGAGCGAGAGCAGCAGCGGTGAAGAAGACCAGGGTGGGCAGTCTCGGATGTGCTGTTGATTGCGTAGACTGACGGTGTGAATAGGTGCGGAGGTCGAAGAAGCCGACGAGGACAACATGGAGGAAATCGAGACCGACAACATCATGTCGAGCCGTACCCGTGGCAGGAATATCGACTTTGCCGAGGCGGCTAAGAACCTGCCAGAGGAGGACGATGAGGATGATGATGATGAGGATTTCCAGGATGACGACGACAAGATGGAGGATTAAGCGGTTGGAAAAGGAAGATGGAGTCTACTTCCAGACGTCTTCGTACCACCACATCGCCGCCATCTACTCTACCAAATCTAGGATGGGCGCGTTCATGACTTTTCATACGGCGCCGAACTGGTCAGGGCACCCAAAGTGGAAAGCAACCAGAACGGCATCTTTGGACTTTGCTCACTGCATATAGAGGGCGCTTTTATGAGAACGAGTTGCATAGCCTTGAAATTAAGCCAAAATGGGGACGGCAATGAGTCTCCTTTCTGTAGCTCAGACAATTACGAGAAAGCCTCACCAGACTCATGCCCCTGTCCTCTCCAACCAAAGACAGCAACGCTGAGTGCAGCAGTGTGTGTTGTATAAGAACGATGATGGATGGGTAATGCCAGGAACTGAGGCCAGCAAAGAGCTCGAGCATCGGAACAGGCGAAGAATGGTCTTCACATACTAGATCCCCCACGCAAACATCGACATGCATGCACAATGTAGAGGTCACCGAACAACGACAATGGGATGGTAAGCATGAATAGAACTGGGCTGCGCCTTTGGTGAGCAGTATCGCTGCACGTAGCGGGTGCAACCTCGAATCCGAAGCAGGTGGGTATTGTGAAAGAGATGGAAGACATCCCAAAGCGATCATGCAACCAGCATTGGGGCACCTTTCGAGTAATGTATTTCATAATGGATTGTCGGATCGTGGAGGTCCAGACTCAGTGCATTAAATAATCAACAGACCCAATACAATGCAACGCAATCTATTCCGACTACCTACTTTGTGCATTCGGTGCAGACAGACCGCAGTAGCCGACATCGCAGGCGAGTGAACACGCAGCTGCATGGGCCAAAGCGGAAAGGCCTTTGTGCAGTTGGTAATGGGAAAAAGTTTTGTTCCGGTCGCGCCCGATGGTGCTCGACGGATGGATGCGTCCAGAGCGCTGCCCATTTGCCTGCCCCGACACACTTCTTCCTTTGCAACCGTCGTTGGACTCCACTGTCGCTTCACACTTCACACTCTCCCCACGCGCTATTGACCCTAGTCCAACTGGATGACTCTTGTTATTTTCCCGAGCCCTCGCCGAGCCAGCCATCGGTGGTGATGGTGGTGGTGAAACAGCTCTGTACTGTGCTGTACTGTATGCACCCTTGCCCATGACTTGCTGCGCTTTTCTTTTCCTGGCCGGGTAGATGGCGAGTGCGCCGTCGCGGTTGGCCGACGAGTACGAAAACGGTCACGTTCACGGCCACGGCCACAACTCATGGACAAGGTCTCCGCAATGTTGCAGCACCCAGAGTGATAACGTTCGTCAGCAAGCGCGCAGTTCCTCCTCTTCATATGTTTCAACACATTAAAGTGTGCTCTGTGCAAGCCAAGTATCGGAAATACCGACCAGGTGTCTACTATAGCTCGGACGGTGTCTGAAAACGACCTCTCTGGACGGTCTCTCCAGACCCCAGGGCGGATTATGACCGGCAGAAAGACAGTGCCACCTACTCCCTGCCGTTTTCCCCAATCCTACAGTTGTACAGGTACAGTATCCGCAGTACGTCGATGAAGTAACGACGGCAGTAGTCCGCTTCTCCGTCATTGCGAGCCTGGCTATTGGGTGCGATAAGAGAGCGAGTGCAGTTCTGTCACAGGAATGACACCGGGCCTGCAAAATTCTGGCTGGCATCCAATGAGAAGAGCCGGGTGCAACCCTCTTCTCCACAATTGGGGGACAGTGGGCACAGTCGGTAATCTGACGGTAACCTGCATCGCCCTGCGCCGTGACCTCACCACTGTGTCCTGCGCCAGATGCCGGCGGCGAATCACCGTCCGCGCAGTCATGCTTATTGGGAGTGTCCACTCACACCCTAGCAGACACGCAGGACAGGCACGTAGGAAAGACAGCCTGGTGGACACAGATGGGCAGACGGACGGACCGCCGGACAGCTGCGGCCGTTTGCGTGTCGGCTTTCACCTGTTGTCTTGGACTCGGACTGTATGCGGTGCAGGCAGGGCCGTCAAGGTTTCCTCTACTGATCTCCAGCAGATATGCTGTGGCATTGCCAAGCGTAGCTGCCCAGACCACTTCTGCCAGTGGTGTCACGGTTGGCGAGGATGGATTGGGGTCGACGACGGTCTCACTACATTGCGAGACTGCGACACCTGGAATTGCCACTTCGAAAGTAAAGTAGCAGTCAAGGCAAAAGGCAGAGAGGACAGAACCGGACAGGACAGGATGGGTGTGTTTATCCAGTCCGTACGGTGCAATCCAGCTCGGGCTTGCATAGCAACACCTGAACGGGCAAAAAATCCATGCCACGGTCAAGCAGCAGATAGCAACGAATCACCCACAGCAGGTAGGTAGGTCTGTTACTGTATTGGGCACGGCAGATTAGATTTGTATCCATCTCTGTCGTCCTGTCCTGGCCCTTGTTTGATTGATCGTCTGGGCCCCTCCTCTCTCCTCCTCCCTTGCACCTGGAAAAAAGTCAAGCCTGGGAGAGACTGTGCGAGGTCGGTGGGAGCGTCTGCGCTAGCATACCTAGACATCTCCACCTACCACTACTGGCCGCTTTTCAAAAAGCACTCTGCAAGCCCACGAGCCAGAGCCTGAACCGGATTGTCTGCATTTGGTCCTCTCTCTCTTCTTCCTCTCTCTTTCTCTCTCCCAAAAAACTGCTCTCACTCCCGATTTCCTGCCCATTGCCAGCTTCGCTCCAGGTCCATAGCAGCCATCTCGAGAGCGCGCCGAACCTCTCGATCGGACCAGACGAAACTCTTCTAGACCAGACGAATTCCTCGTTTTAAAAGGTATGTTGTCCAGTCGTGTCTCTTGAGTATATTCCCACCTGTCCCTTCTATTATGCAAGGGATTTGCCCTTCTTTCCCTACCACCAGCCAGGCCAATCGACCACACAACAAAGCACAACTCGAGCAACATCGCAATGCTGCATAGCACCACCGCATAGCATCACAGCGCAGCGC
Organism: Leptoxyphium fumago; assembly: GCA_001660795.1. NCBI lineage: Eukaryota > Fungi > Ascomycota > Dothideomycetes > Capnodiales > Capnodiaceae > Leptoxyphium > Leptoxyphium fumago. The sequence goes on along the minus strand of LSHF01000036.1, from coordinate 120,237 downwards.
CGCACCGCACAGCACAGCACAGCAACCCCGCCTACGTAAGAAGGAGGGGCGGCGATAAGCAATAAACATCCAATTGTGAATTGCTTTTCCCCCCTCCTCTACCAACGCTATCTGCAGAGCAGTGATCGGAGGTGCACGCACAAACACACGCAGGCACAGAGAGTAGAGGACAGAGTGCAGAGATCGGCCAGAACGAGAGGCCACATCTGCTCCAGCTGCACGCACGCGCACACGCACATCGCCCTCGCAGATCCACGCATTCCTACCACCAGACAGCAGATCGAAGACGTCAGTTAAACCAGCGCCCACTCGTCACTCCAACCAGCCATTGAGCGCCAGACGAAGCTTTTCTGCACGGCACGCACGAGCTGCTTTCTGGTACTCACGCATTGCTGTCGGTGAAATGGTGCTGTAGTCGGTCGGGGACACGTCCAATGCTTTGTCTCGTATGCTACATACCTCAATATCGACCGCCAAGTATTCGACGGTTCGCCTGAACTTTTCACCATCTCTCCCTGTGCTGGTGTGTCCGGTATCCTGCCACCGGGTAGCTGGTAACCAAAACCACCCCCAGCTAGCCCCGTCTGTCTGATCTGTGTGCGCTACCTGGATACCTCGGGCATCGCTTGCTACAATTTTTATTTTCCCTTCTACAGCAGTCTGGGTCCGCTTCACAACCGCGACCACACCACCACCACCACCCACCACGCCAGACTGACTGACTGCACCGCTCTACCTTACGCAACACTCCACTACGCTGCAAATCTCGTTATCTTCCACTTCCGCCGTCTCTCCTCCACCAGTCACCTCTCGTTTCTCCGTTCTACGCAACTAACCAGCTCTCTGCCTGAAGAAAGCGTTACAACTAGGCCTCGACAGCCTCGTTTGCAGCCAATTCCAACTCATCCCCCCCAGCTGGACGATCGAACCGAATTCCTGCTATAATCCTCCAGATCGGTCCATTCGGCGTCCTGCCGAAAGAATGGGTCGAGTCTCCTTCGCCGACGATGTAAAACCCGCGCACGCCATCGACGATATACCCGAGATCGAAGAGGAGCCCGCCAACATATACCCTTACCAAAATGTGCCGGAGAACAAGTCATGGGCCGGTGCGCTTCCCATGAAGCAGGGTCTCTACGACCCGGAGCTTGAAAAGGATGCATGCGGTGTTGGTTTCGCCGCCCACATCAAGGGCAAGGCGAGCCACAAGATCGTCACTGATGGTGAGTCCTCGCAAATTTTCCATCTGCCCTCTCCCACACCCGCTGACTATTCCAATCAGCCAGGAACCTGCTGTGCAACATGACCCACCGTGGTGCGGTCGGTTCGGACGCACGAGACGGTGATGGCGCAGGCGTCATGACCTCCATCCCCCACAAATTCTTCGTCAAGAACTTTGGCCGTGAGCAGGGCTTCGAACTCCCTGAACTCGGCAAATACGCTGCCGGAAACGTCTTCTTCAAGCCAGATGAGGAGGATCTCAAGCAGCACCTCGACAAATTCGAGGAAATCGCCGATTCGCTCGACCTCCGCGTCCTCGGATGGCGAGAGGTCCCCAAGGACTCGACTCTGCTCGGTCCGGCTGCCAAGTCTAGGGAGCCAATCATACTTCAGCCCTTCGTTGTGCTGAAGGGTGCCTACGGTGATGGCCGCGCACCGAAAGATGACTTCAACCAGACACACGACGAGGGCTATTTCGAGCGACAGCTCTACGTCTTGCGAAAGCGGGCGACCCACGTCATTGGCTTGCACAACTGGTTCTATCTGTGCTCTCTGAGCAACAAGAACATCGTCTACAAGGGCCAGCTCTCGCCAAGCCAGGTCTACGACTACTACCACGACCTGGTCAACGTTGACTACGAAGGTCACTTTGCCCTCGTTCACTCCCGTTTCTCCACAAACACCTTCCCTTCATGGGACAGGGCCCAGCCTCTTCGATGGGCCGCCCACAACGGCGAGATCAACACCCTTCGCGGAAACAAGAACTGGATGCGGGCAAGAGAAGGTGCCATGAAATCTGGCCTTTTTGGAGACGAGCTGGAGCTTCTGTTCCCCATCATTGAGGATGGTGGCTCTGATTCCGCTGCTTTTGACAACGTGCTTGAGCTGCTCACAATCAATGGTGTCCTGTCATTGCCAGAGGCCGTCATGTTGATGGTCCCAGAAGCGTGGGAGGGCAACCCTTCGGTTGACCCAGCCAAGCAGGCTTTCTACGAGTGGGCTGCATGCAACATGGAGCCCTGGGATGGTCCAGCTCTGTTCACTTTCGCAGACGGCAGGTACTGTGGTGCAAACCTCGACCGTAACGGTCTCAGACCTTGCAGATACTATGTATTGGACGATGACCGTATCATTTGTGCCTCTGAGGTCGGCACCATTGCAGTGGAACCACACACAGTCATCCAGAAGGGCAGATTGCAGCCCGGCCGTATGCTTCTGGTCGACACAGTCGCCGGCCGCATCATCGACGATGCTGAGCTGAAGAAGACCGTTTCTAGCAGACAAGACTTCAGGTCATGGATCGACTCTCAGCTGGTCACCATGCCTAACATCGTCAAGAAACTGTCCGAGAAGGGCTCAATTCCAGAATTTCCCCTCGACACCACCCAGGTGCAGGCGGACCCTAGGCTGAAGGCATTTGGCTACTCCCTGGAGCAGGTTACGCTTCTGCTTGCCCCAATGGCCGCTGACTCGAAGGAGGCCCTTGGCTCCATGGGTAACGACGCTCCTCTGGCTTGCCTGGCCCAACAGCCGCGCTTGCTGTTCGAGTACTTCAGACAACTCTTCGCTCAAGTCACCAACCCCCCAATCGATCCCATTCGTGAGGCTGTCGTTATGTCCCTTGGCTGCTACGTTGGTCCTCAGGGCAACCTTCTCGAGATGAACAAGAGCCAGTGCCACAGACTCTACTTGCCATCCCCAATGCTCTCGGTCGAAGAGTTCACTGCTCTCATCAGCATTGACAAGGTCTACTCCAACTGGACTGTTGCCATCATCGACATCACCTTCCCCAAGGAGGAGGGTGTTCAGGGCTACATGGATGCCCTCGACCGCATCAATGACGCCGCTACTGAGGCAATTGAGCGTGGCAACAAGATCATTGTGCTCTCTGATCGCAAGACCTCCGCCAACAGAGTCCCTGTTTCATCTCTTCTCGCCACCGGTATGGTTCACCACCACCTTGTCCGCAACAGGTGGCGTGCCCAGGCCGCGCTTGTCGTTGAGACAGCTGAGGCTCGTGAGGTCCACCACATGTGCGTGCTGGTCGGATATGGTGCCGATGCCATCTGCCCCTACCTGGCTATCGAGTGCATTCTCAAGCTCGAACGTGAGGGCTTGATTCGCAAGAAGCTGCCTAAGGAGAAGCTCATCGGCAACTACAAGCACTCCTGTGACGGTGGTATCCTCAAGGTGATGTCCAAGATGGGTATCTCCACTTTGCAGTCATACAAGGGTGCTCAGATCTTCGAGGCTCTGGGTATTGACGACACTGTCGTCGACCGCTGCTTCACTGGTACTGCTTCTCGCATCAGAGGTATGACCTTCGACCTGATCGCACAGGATGCCTTTGCCCTGCACGACAAGGGTTTCCCATCCCTCGCCATTCGTGAGATCCCTGGTCTTGCCGAGACCGGCGAGTACCACTGGCGTGATGGTGGTGAGCCACACATCAACGACCCTACCTCGATTGCAAACATCCAGGACGCTGTGCGCACCAAGAACGACAAGTCCTACGAGGCCTACTCGCTCTCTGAGTACGAGTCGATCAAGAACTGCACTCTCCGAGGTCTGCTCGATTTCGACTTCGACATCTGCAACCCAATCCCTATCGAGCAGGTCGAACCCTGGACAGAGATCGTTCGCAGATTCGTCACTGGTGCCATGTCCTACGGTTCTATCTCCATGGAATCCCACTCCACCCTTGCCGTCGCCATGAACAGACTTGGCGGCAAGTCCAACACCGGTGAGGGTGGTGAAGATCCCGAGCGCAGCTTGCCCATGGAAAATGGCGACACCATGCGCTCTGCCATCAAGCAGATTGCCTCTGGTCGCTTCGGTGTCACTAGCAACTACCTCGCAGACGCCGACGAGCTGCAGATCAAGATGGCCCAGGGTGCCAAGCCCGGTGAAGGTGGTGAGCTCCCAGGCCACAAGGTCTCGGGCCCCATTGCCCGCACCAGACACTCCACTCCAGGTGTCGGCCTCATCTCTCCACCTCCTCACCACGATATCTACTCCATTGAGGATCTAAAGCAGCTTATCTACGATCTCAAGTGTTCTAACCCTCGTTCGCGAGTCTCGGTCAAGCTGGTTTCCGAAACCGGTGTCGGTATCGTCGCCTCAGGTGTCGCCAAGGCCAAGGCTGACCACATTCTCATCTCCGGCCACGACGGTGGAACCGGTGCATCCAGGTGGACTGGTATCAAATACGCTGGTCTTCCCTGGGAGCTTGGTTTAGCAGAGACCCACCAGACCCTTGTCCTGAACGATCTGCGTGGTCGTGTCGTCGTCCAGACGGACGGCCAAATCCGAACTGGACGCGATGTCGCAATCGCATGTCTCTTGGGAGCAGAAGAATGGGGCTTTGCCACAACGCCTCTCATCGCAATGGGCTGCATCATGATGCGTAAGTGCCATCTTAACACTTGTCCTGTCGGCATCGCGACGCAAGATCCTGAGCTTCGGAAGAAGTTCAAGGGTACTCCCGAGCACGTAATCAACTTTTTCTACTACATCGCAAACGAGCTTCGGGCAATCATGGCCAAACTAGGCTTCCGCACCATCAACGAGATGGTGGGACGTACCGAGGTTCTCAGGGTTAGGGAAGATCTGCGAAACGCAAAGACCGAGAACATCGACTTGTCTCTCATCCTCACTCCTGCTCACTCTCTTCGTTCTGGTGTTGCAACATACAACATCCGCAAGCAGGACCACAAGCTGCACGTCAGGCTGGACAACAAGCTCATCGCCGAGTCAGAACTGGCTTTGGAGAAGGGTCTACCCTGCCGCATCGAATGCGATGTTGTCAACACCGATCGTGCCATTGGTGCCAGTCTTTCCTACCAAATCAGCAAGCGTTATGGTGAGAAGGGTTTGCCCCAAGACACCATTCACGTCAACATCAGAGGATCCGCCGGTCAGTCATTTGGTGCCTATCTCGCCCCAGGTGTCACTCTTGAGCTTGAGGGTGACTGCAATGATTACGTTGGCAAGGGTCTGTCTGGAGGTCGCCTCATTGTGTACCCACCACGCAATGCTGTTTACAAGGCTGAGGAGAACGTTATCGTTGGTAACGTCTGTCTCTACGGTGCTACTGGCGGTACTTGCTACTTCCGTGGTGTCGCCGCTGAGCGTTTCGCTGTCCGTAACTCTGGAGTTGTTGCTGTTGTTGAGGGTCTTGGTGACCACGGTTGCGAGTACATGACCGGTGGCCGTGTCATCTGTCTTGGAAGCACTGGCCGCAACTTCGCCGCTGGTATGTCCGGTGGTATCGCCTACGTTCTTGATCTCCACCACGATTTCGAGAGCAAGGTCAACCAGGAGATGGTTCAACTGTCTGGTGTCGATGATCCACAAGAAATCTCTTACCTCCGTGGTATGATCGAGGATCACCACCACTACACTGGCTCCGAGCTGGCCGCTCGCATTCTTCTCGACTTCAACAGGGCCCTGCCACGCTTCGTCAAGGTTCTGCCTACCGACTACAAGCGTGTATTGGACGAGGAGGCCAAGAAGGCCGAGGAGGTCAGGAAGGCTCAGTACCCTCTGCCAATCCTCCCTGGTAACGCAGTGCGAAACATCCACGAGGACTCCAAGAAGGCTCAGCACGACAAGGACGCAAAGGAGAAGAAGAAGAACGACCTCCTCGACATTGAGGAATCCGTCACGGATGACAAGGCTGAGAAGAAGCGATCTGCGCTGGTCCTGGACAAGACCCGTGGTTTCATGAAGTACCAGAGGCGTGCTGAGAAGTACAGAAGCTCCAAGACTAGGACACGCGACTGGGCCGAGCTCTCCTCCCGACTGACTGAGGATGAGCTCAAGTACCAATCCGCACGTTGCATGGACTGTGGTGTGCCATTCTGCCAGTCTGACACCGGATGCCCAATCTCCAACATCATTCCCAAGTGGAACGAGTTGGTGTTCCAGAACCAGTGGCGCGACGCTCTGAACCGCCTGCTGATGACCAACAACTTCCCTGAGTTCACTGGTCGTGTCTGCCCTGCTCCTTGTGAGGGCGCCTGCGTTCTTGGCATCAACGAAGACCCAGTTGGTATCAAGTCTATCGAATGTGCAATCATCGATCGTGGATTCGAGATGGGTTGGATGGTTCCAACACCACCAGCGTCTCGTTCCGGCAAGACCGTCGCCATCATTGGCTCTGGCCCTGCAGGACTTGCTTGCGCTGACCAGCTGAACAAGGCTGGTCACCTCGTCACTGTCTACGAACGTGCTGACCGCGTTGGTGGTCTGCTCATGTACGGTATCCCCAACATGAAGCTTGACAAGGGCGTTGTGCAGCGTCGTGTCAACCTCCTGGCAGACGAGGGCATCACCTTCCGCACTGGTGTTGCAGTCGGCGAGGACGATATCACTCTTGAAAGCCTGCGCGGCGAATTCGATGCCGTCGTTGTCGCCACTGGATCCACTGTTGCACGTGACCTGCCAATCCCCAACCGCAACCTGGATGGTATTCACTTCGCCATGCAGTTCCTTCACAAGAACACCAAGTCGCTGCTTGACTCTGAGCTTGCGGATCAAGCCTACATCTCCGCCAAGGACAAGCACGTCGTCGTCATTGGTGGTGGTGACACCGGTAACGACTGCATTGGTACTTCCGTCCGTCACGGTGCCAAGAGTGTCGTCAACTTCGAGCTCCTTCCTCAGCCTCCACCAGAGCGTGCCAACGACAACCCTTGGCCACAGTGGCCTCGTATCTACCGCGTTGACTACGGTCACAGCGAGGTCAAGACCCACATGGGCAAAGACCCACGTGAGTACTGCGTCATGTCCAAGGAGTTCGTCGACGATGGCGCCGGCAATGTCAAGGGCATCAAGACCGTACGTGTTGAATGGACCAAGTCTGCCTCTGGTGGCTGGGACATGAAGCAGGTCGAAGGCAGCGAGGAGTACTTCCCAGCCGACCTCGTCCTCCTTTCCATGGGTTTCCTTGGCCCAGAGGAGAAGGTCATGGGTGGTGTGATCGAGCGCGACGCTCGCAAGAACATCAAGACCGCGCCCGGCAAGTACAGCACCAACCTCCCTGGTGTCTTCGCCGCGGGTGACTGNCGTCGCGGCCAGTCGCTCATCGTCTGGGGCATCAACGAGGGCAGGCAGTCTGCCCGCGAGGTCGACTCCTTCCTCACCGGACTTGGCTCCCAGCTCCCAGTGACCGGTGGAATCGTCAAGAGACAGCCATACGAGGTGCTGAACAAGCAGAACGGTGCGCCCGTCGAGCTGACCGCATAGAGAAACACAGCTATATGCTCGTCACAAATTTTGCATGAAGGTTCCACGGGGGCTACGATGATGGAAGACATCCCGGCGAGGTCTCTCGATAACAGACTGCACGCTACGACGATGAATGATCCACGATGGCCATATCCCTTTCGAACGCGTTTTGAGAAAGGAAGGACAAATCCCGCACGCAGTTACACTCTCGTTTGAGATACCCCTTCATATTTTCTCTCTTGATCATCTTTTTTTTCCTATGCCCATCTCGTTACATGTATGGTCAAATGGTTTTCCTGTACCGATGGACAAAATTTTTATATTGCGAAAATATTTACTCACTCCCCCAATTCTGATTGTTATTACACGAATGGCCCAATCCCCGCCATTATAAAAGAAAACGATGTTGACATGTTTCTTCATATGTTGTCAAACGGCTGGATGGGCTTTGACTTAAGGAGTATATAGCGACTTCATAATCCTTCTACATCCACTCTAATGCTTTCATTGTTTCTTCTTTAGTACACACGTGGGATTGAGGTCTGTAGAATGTGTCGTCTTCTTAAAACTACATACAGTTTCTAAGTAACTTTGGTGGAGATAGTGGTTTGTGGTTTAGATCTTCAGATCATATCTCCAGATGGAGAGAGTTGTATTGTCTACGCTCAACACACCACCTAGAGTACAGCCCAACGTCTGAGCATTGGGGCCTTGACTATGATGCTATCTCGAAATCACGTATAGGCCATTAGCAGCTATAACGAAGATATAGCTTAGATGTTTAGCAACAAATAGAGAGATAGCTGTATTGTCTAAGGTCTGCACAACACCTAGAGCCCAACGTCTGACCATTGGGGCCTTGACTACACTGCAATCTCGACATTATTCACACTTCATTAGTACCTATAATCAAGATTATGGCTTATATCTTTAGTAATAAGTAGAGATGGCTGTATTGTCTACGCTCAACACACCACCTAGAGCGCAACGTCTGAGCATTGGGGCCTTCACTACACTGTCATCTCGACATCACTCATAGGCCATCAGTGCCTATAATGAAGATTAGGGCTTAGATCTTTAGTAACAAATGGAGATAGTTGTACTGTCTACGCTCAGCACTACACCTGACGCACAAGGTCTGTCTGGGCATTGTTGCCTTGACCATACTGTTATCTCGAAAAATGGCTCAATGTCAATGTCAATGTCATTTGATAAATTTCCTGGCATTCGTAATCGTTACGTTACATCAATACTCCATCAGCCTCAATTTCTTCCCCACCTCACGTCTCTGCACGTTCTTCTCGAGCGGTTGGTCTTTATCATCGCCCTTGCCGGCTTTCAGGGCTTGGAGTAACATGCCTGCATCGAAGAAGCCATCTAAGAAGGAACTGTTAGCGCAATATTCTCTCTCTAAGAACACCACCATTATGTAGGAGAGCATGAACGGTAGAATTTGTGAGGGGGAGGGGAGCCAAGCACTTACAACCGCCGAGATCGTCATCACTGCTCATACCAGCGCTGTCCTCGGGAAGAACTTTGGTCNGCTCGCCAACCACAGCCCTGCCCCTGCTCTTCCTGCTACCGGCACGAGTGGACTGTCTTTCGGCCTCGCGCGCTCTGGAGGTGGTCTTGTCGGCGCTGGGACCTCTGACCTGAGTCTGGCGCAGGAGCTTGCGGATTTCCAGAAAGTAGCTCTCCAGGGCGTCGATGAAGCGACGGGTCTGTCTGTGCTTGCTGCTGGCGCAGATGCTGACGCTGCCGTCCTTGATGATGTAGCCTATGCCGAAGCCGTCGCCGGATGTAGGGCCGAAGCCGAACTGGCGCAGCGACGGGTTGCCGCAGTTGGAGGTCGACAGGATGGTGTTGTTGATCCTGTCGTAGCCGGCGTCGGCGAAGATGGCGGGCATGGGTGGGGCGGTGCTGCCGTTGCCGCGGGGTGGACTGTGGTTCGTGCTGGCCATGCTGTCCTCGCTCAAGGGGCTGCTGGGAGTGGCCGGGCTGTTGAAGTCGCCGTTCTGGCTGTACATGTCGCTGCTTGCGCTGTCTACTTCTCGCTGCCACAGGCAACATAGAGCGTAGAGGTGTCTGTCGTGGCCTAGCGCTTTGGAGCACTCTTTGGTGATGGCCGTGTGCTTGGTAGTCGCACGGCGAAGCGCATCGACTTTAGCCGTGGCTGGGTTTTCTCCCCAGAACGTCCTCACGAATTCCACACTCTCATGCGTCACGGATCTGACCGCCTCTGTTCTGCCGTGGAAGAACATCTTCGTCATTGCCGGTTCATACACGGACTCCAGCCGGCCGTAGAGTCCGTAATAGGCTGCCTGGAATGCCATCTGCACGAAGGCATCAGGCTGAAGCCGACCGAAGTCATGAAGTTCTTGCCGTAATGCATGAACTCCAACGTCTGGAACTCGTTCTGCTGGATCAAATCGGCGAGTCGAGTCTCCGCAAACCGGAGAGCAGTGACAAGTTCGGGGATCATGTCCCACTCAAGCTTGTGTGGTGTCGTGCTGACATCCCCAAAGCTGGACGGGTCGCGTTTTGCCGGGTCGGGTGACATGGAGCTCCAGAGAGAAGGTGCTTGACCATTGATGCTCTTTGCGAACCTCAGTATGGTATCGGTGTAGACGTCCGAGGCAAACCGAAGGACTGTGTGGCCATCGACGCCAGTATGTTCAAAGTTGATACCCGCACTGCCATTCTTGCAAACGATGATCTGGAGCTTGTCATACCATCGATTGGTGCAAGTACCAACCTGCACGCCCTTGACAACTTCAGAGGTGCCGCAGAGCATGTTGCCACACAGTTCTGCACTGTTAGCAGGCTCAGACCCATCAAGGCATATAATGAACAAGGCTGAGTCGACAATGCTAAGACAATCACTGTTATTTGAGCCTTCTTCTTTGCTAATGACTTCACGTAAGCCAGACCAGACCTTGCGATTTTCGGTCGTCAACACTCCAACAGCACCTTTAGCGGCCTCCATGATTGGAGTTTGTTCGGCATCGTGTACAATGCTGCCCAGATTAAGCGCCACATCCTTTTCCGTCATGATCAGATCGTTATTGTCGTCGAGCACATCAAAGTAGTAGAATTGACCCCTGCACATCACGACAACATGCTTGCTGGTGTAATCCTGGCCAATCTGGCATCCGTTGTCCGTTGGTATTCGTGCAGTGCCAAAGAGGCGAGAATACTGGTACATGCACAATGGTTGACCTCTGATATTATCAGGTGGAAGTTCTTCTTTTCTTACTGCACGGACAAAACACAAGGCCGAAATGACAAGCGAAGCAGCTCTGGTCACTTGGTTGTTGCGTGCCGGTGTGGGATCGTCCTCGAGCAGAAAGAAAGGGTTCAGATTGAGAACAACCGGGTTGTCGTAGTTCAAGTAGGAATCATACCAGAACTGCTCGATATAGCTGGTTTTGCCAGCACTGTAGGCCTTGAGTTTGTCCTGTAGAATGGGTCCATCAGTCTTGAGGAACTGATCTACCGCTCGTATTGAGTCGTTGTGTTCTCTCGCGGTTTGCAACGGGTCGATAGATTCGAGATACTTCTTGCAAGTCGATTCCAGATCCGGGATGGGTAATCTGGGCAGTTTATCTTGGGCCGCGAAAGTTACGCCACGGAAGAAGTCTGGCTTGGAAGAAGCAATTGGTTCTGTCTCTTGCTTCTTGAATTCGTTTGAAGCATCTTTGGCAGATTGCAACGATCGACCAGTATCGTCAACCGGTTCAGTCTTGTTGGCGGCCAATTTGTCGTCCAGGGACACGGGCATTGTGAAGGTTCTTACTGTGGACATGATAGAGGTAAGCATGGAATAGGCTAAGAATGCAGAGGGGAGATGAGAGTGGAGATTGAGAGCCCACGAAGAGCTGTGCGGTAGAAGTAATGGCAGTCCTGCAGACAGTAGGACGGCATTGGTTCGGTTTGACAGGAAGATTAAATGCGAAGGTCAAATCAAGGACGTCGCAAGGGAAAGAGGTCGGGAGATAATAAGCCAGGCGAAGGACCAAAGGAAGACAAGACGGATCTGGGAGCGCACGGCATGCAGCCTTTGGGGCCCCGCAGACGGCTATGCCATGGTGCAGCACTAGCCAGGCCGGCCATCAGTGGTGCTGGGACGAGTGGAAGATGGATTGGGTATTCAAGTCGCGCAAGCACCGGATAGCCATGGAAACTAGATTGTGTTTGCGCTTCCTGCTCGTGCCTGTGCCTGTGCCTGTCATCGTGCAGGGGGAATCCGTTGCACCGAGGACTGGGTGTGTGAATGCAGCAACCGAAAAAGCATATACTAACCTCGCTAGTGATTGGTCGACTTGATTTGACTTTCCAACTTTATAGCTCCGTGCCACTCTGAAGAATGGACGATTGGAGAGCTTTGCAGAAGATACGCCACCCAGTGACGAATTGCTGAAGACGGGTCGTGATATGAGCTGAAGATAGGTTAATCAACGTAGATTGCTTGCAAATGAGTGATGCCAATAGCCGAGTGTCAGGCGCTACAAATAAAGGCCGGTGATAGCCTGGGAGTACAAAGAAACAAACAGGTGATTCAGCTTGTCAGAAGGAAGAATGTTTTGAAGTGGAGCAGCTGTAAGAAACTGCTGAAGAGAGAAATAAGAACCAGACGTCGCCAACCCGCCGACGAAGACGTTCACCACTAGTTGAGCAGAGGCGTTAGCATCATATGATGGACGCACTGCAGCAAAATACTCGACCATGGTCATCGTCTTCCAGAGGCCTCGGTATAGAACAACAGGTGACGTCGAAGCGGAACAGAAAGCCTCAGGCAGAAAGGACGGCACAGCTTGATTCGGCTCGGGAGAACGGAAGTTGAAAGAGGTCGCTTTCGAAGGAATCACTTACTCCATTCTACTTGCGTGGGTACAGTTGGTAGACAGGCTGTCACTCGTCACTCAGGGAAGCTTCACACTGCGGTCAGACGGATGTATGCCAGCAGCCGGTCAGGTGAGAGGCACATCACGCTACCAACACCCGAAGCGTTCCCACCTTTGCACTTGTGCAAAACAACATCCACAACGGGTGGCTCTAGTATTTGTTAATAAAGCTGTAAAGCGGAATGTGCTTGTGATTCGTTCGTATCTTCGTCACTCATTCCAATATCGACAATACTCAATTGATATACGTAAAGCACGGTACGACTAGACTAAGGGCAAGTCGCTGAAACATCCATGACAGATTAGAAGTCATCACCACCATAATCCCCACCATCATTATCAGCACCATCCTGGTATCTGCAGAAAGTCAGCGTGAGTAACAGAGAAGACAGAGAATAATGATCGATGGAAATGATTTGGCTTACCCATCTTGGTACGCGTCCTGCTCATCGTGGTCGTTGAAAGCATCTGCCAGGAGCACACCACCCAACAGACCACCACCGACACCAAGCGCTGCGGCACCGCCGGCCCCGAGTCCGTGAGACTTGCGCTGCTGCGGTGCTTGCTGCTGGTAGTAGCCTCCCTGTGGAGGATAGCCTTGAGGCGGATATCCCTGGGGAGGGTAGCCCTGGGGGGCGTAGCCTTGCTGTGGGTAACCTTGCTGCGGGTAGCCGCCATACTGTTGCTGGGGAGGTCCACCGTACTGTTGCGGTGGGTATCCACCAGATTGTTGAGGATACCCGGACGGCCTCTGCTGGGCAGGGCTACCGCTGCCCAGTTTACTGCTCAATCTCCCAAAGAGGCCCCTCTTTTGATCCCGCGGCGGTAGATCCTGCTGCGAAGACGACTGTGGCTGCTGGCCGTAAGGGGAGGACTGCTGGCCACCTGCGCCGTAGTAGCTATCGGAAGCACCTCTGCTGCTGTTTCCAGCTACGCGCGCATTCTCCTCCTCTTGCAGCCTCCTGGCGAAATCCTCGTCGTTTGCGGTAGAACTTCCGCCGCTGTAGTTGTTCGTTGAGTACGGGTTGTTGCTGCCAAAGCCACCCTTTTCAGGGCCTGTGTTGTGTGCTTGGCTGTGGTCATAGCCTGGTGGTGCGCCTCGAGGAGGAGACCCACCAGCGGCATAGACTGGCTCGGTCGGTCTGTCCCATTGCGACTGTTTGGTGTGCGTGTTTACGTAGAACCATTCTTTGTACTGGTCGTTCCAGACAGCCTTCCAGCCCTCAGGGACTTTGGGAGGGGGAGGACCCTGTGAGAAGAAGTCAGGAGAGTTGTTGGAAGTCTCGACAAGGGTGATTGCCTACAGTTGGCGGTGCGAAGTCGGCCATATCGCGAGTTTGGGTGAAGCTGTCGTTTACGAGTCGTTACGTTGACTGTGAGGATGATTCGAGACCGTAGCAATACGACAAGTGGAAGAGATAGCGACAGCGATAGGTGCTAGCTGCCAGGCAGGTTGACTATATAGGTATTCAATAGATAATGACAATGAGGCGCAGTCAAGGTGGTGTTGACGGCTCTCGATACCGTCATCGCCAGGGCTTGGTAGATTGATGCCTCATCAATACGCCACTTCTCAGACAAATGACTGCAATTCTATCAGGCACCCATCGCATTATGGCTGGGCCCTCGTTGTCCCACTTCGGCAACGGGATCGGACTTTCCCGTGAATCTGTGGCTGTGTCCGTTCAAGCCTGCCCCGAGGTCCTGGGAAATGTGGCGGGCGAAAGAAGAGACGAGACGAAAATGTGTGGCGCAGGCAAGCATTGGATGCCCTGCAGCACACACAGTCTAGACTGTCTTCCACACATCCTTCTCATCGCCAACATCTTCTAGGAAACTAGATAACGAAAAAGAGAAAGACAAATAGAGCGAACGATCAACTGCCCTAAATCCCTTCCTGCCGCCACATATGATGCAGGTGTACACCACCAGGCGACGATCTCCGTTCCCCAACGAGTTATAGTAAGATGATGTCGGTACCATGAGTAAGGCGATCCTGTACCTGTCCGGGTTGGCGGGTGGATGGGTGGGTGTGCGTGCGTGCGTAAGTGATAATCGATAGATGTTTCGGATTGCAGATCATTGCGTGGACGACACCTGTTTTCTAGCTAAGCAATCTAATCTGCTCTTCGTCCCCGTAGCCATGTACCCCGGTCAGGGTTGTCCACCACTACGATGCGCTACATCACGCCAGATGGAAAAAACCTAGGATGGAGATATGAAACAGCCATTACCTGGGTAGATAGCGCCGCTCATCAACACATATCATCGCGACATGGCCCATCTCAAGAGCCTCAGGTCGTCTCTCCCCTCGCTCCCCATCGCGTGTGGTGATACGATCCAGTATACATAGGCGTTCGCTGTCCAGATCATCACCATCATGATTGATCTTCTCGATAGGCACTTTCGCCAACCGTATCGTCGCGCCGGCGATGTCCAGCACATCAGACGACAGAGCACCTCTTGGTTATTGCCCACAAGCGTCTTCTTCGTCTTGCGCGCCTTGATCAGTCTCTACTGCTTTCTTGTCTTGTTCATCAACCTGGGTCTGCGTGTTGGCTACAACACTGTCACAGCCGCGCGCCATTCCTTCAGTTACTTCACTGTCCTTGGCTACTGGGGTCTCGCCTTCTACTTCGCATTTGCCGCTGCGCATACCGGTTCGTTCGGTCTCCGTAGCAAACGCAGGGCCTGGCTTGAATCCTGGCCTGCTTCCCTAAGATGGCTACACAGTGTGCTGTACTCGACCATCACCGTCTTTCCATTCCTCGTGACGGGTAAGTCGAATGCTCTTCTTTGGCCACAGAGGAGCCATTGCTGATTGCTGGTTGCGTCTCTCAATAGCCATTTTCTGGGCAGCTCTCGCATGGGGTGCTCTTTCCACCGAATTCAGCGCATGGACAAACATTTCCGAGCATGCTCTTAACTCCGTCTTCGCCTTTCTCGAGATCGCACTCCCACGCTCCACGCCACATCCATGGATCAACCTCATCCCCACAATCATCGTGCTAGCATGCTACCTCGGACTGACTTACATCACCCACGACACTGAAGGGTATTACGTATACCCGTTTCTGGACCCGTAGGTGCTTCATACGTCCAAATACACAGAGGCAATGGCTAACGTGAACCAGGAAGCACGGCAGAGCAGGTTTCGTTGGTGGCATCTGCATCGCCATTCTTGTTGCGACCGTCGTTCTATTTGCCTTAGTAAACGGCGCCATCTTCATCCGGCTTTGGTTGACCGAACCCCAGTATCGTTCTGGAGGCCGTGTTCTTGCTGATATACCTGGAGGTGATGTGGCTTCGAGTCAGGACTCTCATCTCGAAAAGGAAGACAGTGTACCTATGACCCAAAGTTTTAGAGCCGAGGCGAAGACGGGGTGACCAAACAAACGGTCAATACGATCATACCAGAACCCTGCGGACTGACTGAGTAAAGCTGAAGTTGCCTAGAGACCTCCATTTGAGGGAATACTAGGATACAATCGTTATGCCGCTGTCATGATGTTTTCATGATCATTATGAAATCCCAATCTCTCGCATGTGGCACGTTGCCCATAATGAGCTGTCTCCCAATTTTTCCATCGTTGCGATTTCTACAGCGACAAATCTTCTCGTTGCCGACCGGCTTTCATGCTTCAAGCTATCGCAAAAGTGGCTTGGAGCACTATTGACGGGCTTCAGATTTCGATCTGGCGAAACGTCTTGCGATTCGATCTCAAACTTCACAAGAGATCATTTAGAAGAATCCCCTTTAATCACCTTCACTGCTTTCAAATTCTCTTCTTGGCCTCTTCCTCGAAGATAGCCGCGAATCAGCGTCTTTCTGTTTACCTTTCTCGATCCAGAGTCCAATGATATGCCGGCGAGCTTGCTCGGGAGCAGACACGAAGGCGAAGGCTTTGTCCGGTTGATCGGCCATCACCTTCAAAACTATCATTTTGTCTCCAGCTGAGATGTCCTCATAACCTCCCCACACGATCCCACAAGCACGCTCGAGAGCACGTTCATTCCGGTGAGTCTTCATCAGTTGACTCGTGATGACGGCTAGAGTTTGGCCAAGAGCTGGCATCTTCTCCTCAAGGTCGGCCTGTTCGGCTGAACTGGCCTCTCTGTGGATATTTGAGTGGGTGAAGAGGCTATCGACATCGACAGGCGGGCGTGCAGACAGTTGCTCGTCTGGCAGTGGTGCGATGCTTTGGTCATGTTCCGAAGCTACAGCATCCTGTAGCGATACGGCCGGTTTCTGATGCTCTTGTGGTTGCTCTTGCGGTTGCTCTTGCTGCAAAGGAGGGGAGGACGGCTTGGACTCTCCTGACGACACGACTATTTGCTGGTCCAACAAAGACAAGCTCGGCTCACGCTCGGGAGAACCTAAGTAAAGACCTAAATCTTCATTGTCCGGCTGCTGGGGGGTCAGTCCCACATCTGATGCCCGTTGACGGTATGTATTGACATCGTCGAACAACGCGTATAATTCATCATGAAACTGCAACGGCTTCTGCGTATACTTTCTAGCTTTGGGATGTTCTGTGAGATAGGCTTCAATATCCCGACACTCACCCACTACACAACCAGTCTGCGGATCGACTTCGAAATTGGGCTGCTTGGCGAAGTTGTCGAAGAGCTGCCACTCCTTTCTGAGCACGGTATGTTTTAACTTGACTCTATCCGCATTGATTAGATGAACTTGGCCTCTGTCAACAGCGTTTCTCACTTTTGTCGTCGCGTTATGCAAGGTATCACGCCTTCCCCAATATGTTGTGTGCAGACCGGCAGCACGAGACGTTAGGTACGAGTCCAACAGGGCCTTGCTCATTCTGTATGACCATGTCAGACACAATCCCCTCTGCCGTCTGTCCATAGTGACAAGGCCGATGTGATCAGTGGGGCATGGTATCCGTGAACATGTTCTAACCTTGCTTCTCACACGGCGTGTTGCCAATGTCTCCTATTTAAATCTGTGTGAGTGGGTTAGGGAGGGAGATTGGTCTGTTATGAAGAAGAGCATTATCGAGTGGAGGGGCGATTGACGCATTATAACCTCGACCCGCGCGACCGCCAATCACAAACAACGACCCCTCCTTCATTTCACTTTGCAGCATTTTGAGGTCGAGACCTCCCACTGTGGTTGTGGTCTTTTCACATGAGGTCGGTTTCATCGCTGACTAAGCCTACCACATTGCTGGATGGGTACTGATGCCACCTGAAAGCGTCATTTTACGAATAGTTTTGCTACATAATTTTGGCTTTAGATTGTTGCTTTTTAAGTTATGAAAGAGTAGATAATTGAAAATGTCAACATTGGTATGAATTTGATTTTCTCACTGCAGCAAAGTGAAGCCGACTAGCGATGCAAAATCCACCGACTGACGATCCTAACGCCATGGCATTCGACCGTTTCGTGCTACGGTGGTATTCCACTGATACTTGCCCAATGAACGTCCCTTGAGATCGTCCTTGACCCGCACATAAGTGGACAAGCAATATAAGACCTCAACATGAATTCTGCTCGTCCCTGAGATTCTTTTCCACTGTGTGCCCTCAGCTTTAGCGCTTATTTCTACGGTACCTCACGCAATTCAAACTCACGAAGAGATAGAACCCTGGAAGGCTTTCACATCCATCGATCTCTAGGCCAACATGAGTTATGAAGAATGGGATTCAGATGCTATCGCTAGATACAATTGCTACACCAAGACTTTCCACAGGGACCTCTATCCGACCATCGACCCAACAACGCCAGCTCTCTCGCAGCGAGGCAAAGTTGTTGTCCTCACAGGCGCCAGCAGCGGCATTGGTGCAACTGGAATTGCTCCCGCGTTCGCTCAGGCAGGCGCCCGTGCCATCGTGTTGGTTGGTCGGAGACAGGACAAGCTGATTGAAGTTGCGGACCAGCTGCGTCAGCAGTATCCTTCAACCGAGTTCGTTGAAGTCGCATGTAGCGTAACCGATGCCGACGCAGTCACGGCCTTGTTCAATACGATTCGTGAGAAGTACGGCGTCGCAGATGTTTTGGTAAACAATGCCGGACTTCTCAAAGGCCCAGAGCCGTTGGCGACGCAAAGCCCAGACGATTGGTGGGCCAATATGGAGACCAACGTCCAGGGGACGTACCTTCTAACAAGGGCGTATCTATCGCTGTTGGGCAGCGAGAAAGGTGGTACGGTGATAAACGTGACCAGCAGTGCTGCGACATCCACACCACCTGGTCTGTCGTCGTACGGAATATCCAAACTGGCTGTCAATCGGTTCACTGAATTCGTCGCTCTTGAGCACCCAAATGTCACCTGTGTGGCCTTGGACCCAGGCATTGTCGCCACTGAAATGCTTTTCGGTATGTCAAAGACATTTTTCTTGTCGTGCTTAAGAGGAGATTTCGCTCATCATTGTTTTTGGTACAGAGGCATTGGTCAAGTTTGCGCTGGACTCTCCAGCGGTAGTTGGTGGCGTTTCTGTCTGGCTCGCGACCGAGCAGGCTCGCTTCCTGAATGGACGCGCCATTGTGGCAAATTGGTCTATAGACGAACTGATAGAACGAAAAGAAACGATCGTGGAGAACAACGAACTCAAGACCATAATGAATGGCAAATTCGGTATCGACCCTTGACCAGATCCGGACGTCGATTGTGGACGATTCAAGACTTTCGAAGCCAAATGAAGAACCAAGCGAAAAGCCTATATGCGAAGGTGATGGCAAGTGTTATACCAATCCATTGGCCCTGCCGATCGGTGGCGTAGTCGTAATAGCTCAATACCGCAGTTCCTGGAATTTTACACTCGCTTTCAAGATTGGTTGGATACATACACCGGCAGGTGTCCCCAGTCCGGGCACAATCATAAGTGCGACCCTGAAATTCATTCACCACCATTCCTTGGAAGACATAGCCCTGGAAGTCGATGTAATGGAATGTGTACCTGTAGAAGGCATTGAGCACAGGCACGGAGACCAGGAATCCCGCAACAGCCATCCAGAGACCGTTCACGAATGAGATGAGGACCAGTGAGACAACGAAGTTTGGGTAAACGCTTGCCATGAATACAACCAGGGATTCTGCGGCCAAGAGGTCGATGAATAACCAAGCGACCCACATCAAGAAAGCGTCTGGGGTTGATTGGAAGCCGGTCAGCCAATATGATATCAGCGAGAAACACACGACCATGAGGAACAGGTAAGGTATGCTGATCAGGAAGTTGGTCACTAAGAACACCGATGGCCCATAAAGGCCATTCGCCCGCTCCTTGACGAAAATTGCACGGTCTTCGAGAAATGCTGGCACATATGCGATGCCCATAAACGACATGAATGCCGACCCGTAAAACTCGAGATGATGTCAGCGTTACGTGTGAGACAGGTAATGTCAGAGTTGTCACTTACTATTGCGCTAATAAATGACTGTATGTGATCCTGATGCAGGTTTAATCTCAGCCAGACGGTACCAGTCATTATTGCAAGGCCGATATACATTCCAATTCTAATCCAGTACGCCACGAAATCGCGATAGCTTTTGATGAAAGCTCGGTGGAGCAGAGTTGCCATTTGAGTCAGACCAGAAGGCTTTCCTGTAGACTTTAAGGAAAGGAGACTGGTGATACCGCCCGCGCAGGCTTCCTCGTGAATCAACTGGGCTAATTCCTTATGATTTCGTGACGTCTCCCAGCCATTCACTAACTTATCAAGTTGACTCTGGCCAGTGGAATCGTCGGTTGCAAAGTCCACGTTGGTCAGGTCCAGCATATGGTCGGGTAGACTGGTCATTGGCGGTACTGGTACGTCAAGCTCTTGCAGGAAGGAAGGTAGAGCTGACACAGGACCGTGATAGCAGGTTCTACCTTGAGAAAGGAGGACGACCTGATCAAACAGCTCCAGGGTCCTGTTAGAGGGCTGGTGTATGCTTGCAATGATGATCAGTCTGTTTTGACAAGCAAAATCCCTCAGAAACGTCATGATCTCGCGGCTGGCTGTAGAGTCGAGCCCGCTCGTTGGCTCGTCAAGGTAGAGAATTCGAGGGCCAGTAATCAGCTGCGTAGCAACGCTGACTCGCCGTTTCTGGCCACCGCTCAGTCCTTTCTGCAAAGGAGTGCCGATCAAAGTATTGCGCTGTCCACTGAGTCCGAAAGCACTGATGATGGCCTGTACTCTGGCTGAGAGCTCTCGTGCAGAGATACTCCGTCCCAGAGCAAGTCGTGCTGCAAACCGAATCGTCTCTTCTGCGGTGAGGGAACCTAGAAGTGTGTCATCTTGTTCCACGTAGGCTGCAATGTCGCGGTGGGTAGTCAATGATTGCTTTTTCCCATTTACAAGGATCCTGCCTTCAGTGTTCCTTGTCGACCTCTGGGCCAAAGTATCGAGCAGTGTAGTTTTACCCGAACCCGATGGGCCCATGAGAGCGAGAAGCTCACCTGGCAATGAGTTAGCGTCGTGTTCGATACATCTCGTCATCTATTCAAAGGTTCATACCAGGGTATGCAACGCCTGAGGATTCATGGAGGATGTTCTTGATATTGCCGGTAGAGCGGTCTTTAACGCTCACTGTCAAATTTTCCCAACTAAGGCTTTCAACGTCTGTGTTGGTGAAGCCGCTGAACGGTGCCTCTGCTTGCTCAAGATGTTTTGCAAAGACATGCGTGAGGCTCATATGAGGCTTCGCAGAGCCTGGAAGATCCAGTAGCTGTATTGGTTCGTACATTGATGCCAGTCCTCTTACAAAATATAAGCTTGAGGAAGAAAAGGTCGAATCTCAATCGAAAAATTGCAAACTGAAGTTAGTCTATCACAAGAAGGTTTGTCAACCAATTCTTATACACCTCAGTTAGAGAAAGTCTACTGGCCAAGATTCAAGGGTCCCTTGTCACGTTCGCCACGAGGGAGCCACAACAAACCAAGAAGTCCTTTGATTATCAGATAAGAGCTGCTCAAGTGTTCGATAACATTCCTTGAGTGAGGTCATGAGCACGGGTTCTGAGCTGTAGGCCAACGATCTCTTGTTTCCAGAGTTGTTCAACAAAGAGATAATAACGATAGTCGTTTTACCCCCTTACGTTGGAAGGTCAGGATGTATGCAACCTACCGTCTCGCAACAACGGGCCAGGAGTCTTGCAGCCTACCAAGAGATCTACAAGGATTCGAGACACAGTCAATCGGTGAATGTTGGTTCATTCCGGGAGGATTTGCCTTGTCCATTGTAGATGTATGCGTATTCTTAACTCCACAACAAAGATCAAAGTAGGTAGTGCCAACGCCTCTATAGGGTTGGGTACTCACCAGCCTCAGCTATAGCATATACCGGCTGGAGGGTTGATAGTAGACCTATAACGGCGAAAGCAGAACGGACAAGACCTGATCATACCAGAGTCGCAAGGGGTTCCGAGTTGTAGGGTGTTGTTCAACCGCACTCGCCTGTGGTCACTGGGCATGGAGGGGCATGTGAAACTGTGGGGTTGGTGACGTCTTACGGTGATTGGCCTCTTACAATGATTCTTCCACCCACAGCATCCTGAAGTCTGGTCAAACTTATCTATAAAAACAGCTCATATCTTCCTGAGTTACACATACTTCCTGTCAGCTGTGTGATAGCAATACAGGTATTGCCTCTCAGATATCCCAAAGCTGCATGACCTGGCCACAGTGACATTCTGTCCCCATACTGTACGTAGCGGACAGCGGAATGATGTCTCCTCTACCTTCATCCACCCGTCCACACGACTTCGAGCGACCTTGTTGATTGGCGACTACAGTTCATTTATTCGCCTGATATAACACCGCCGACCGATCACGCTCAGAAACCTTGAGAATGTTCAAGAAAAAGCCCACTATCAAACCGCTTGCGCCCTTACGATCTTCAGATCGTCGAAAGCTGGCCGATCAGATCATCAAGGACTACAAGCTAGATTCGACAAATGTTGCTGGCGATGAGTCGTCTCCTGATGCCAAAGCCCAAGCTACTGCCCAGCACACAGCTCTACGAAACTCTCTCTTGCCAGACAACACGCAATCCGCTCGCTTCACCACAACGCATGGTCCTGAGCTGAGGTCTGTCAACGGGACCGTCTACGTCGGCCAGTATAATGGTGAGCAAAGGGTATTGTGGTGGGAATTTGAGAAGAAGTTATATCCTACAGTATACTCTTTATGGCGGAACGCAGACTTGGTTCCGCTACTGCACACCCCTTCGATCGTCATCGAGAAGCTGCAAGGAGGAGCAGATCTGATGACCCCCGGGTTGGCTGCCGGCCCGCCATTTCCTGAGGGCGCAGGGAAGGGCGCAATTGTTGGAATTGCCTCCACCGATAGGCCTAGCGTTCCTGTTGCTGTGGGTATATGTGAGATTGACGTTAGCAAGCTTGGCTCGGTGGCTGGAGCCAAAGGAAAAGCTGTGGAGAACCTACACTGGTATCATGATGAGCTCTGGGACTTTTCCGGATCCGGGAGTGGAAAAGGCGGCGTCGATGCGCCTGAAGAGATACACGGCTGGGTTAACGTTCTCCAGACCAGAGGATTGGTAGAAAAGATCCAAGAGGTGGAGATTGAGGACGACGATGATGATGCCGCTGGAGGAGTGCAATTGAATCCGACCAGTGCGACGGATAGCATCGATGATGCCATCAATAACAACGAAGGCGCCCGAGGCCGGGTCGAGATGGATGTCGCTGATGAATCCGAGGCAAACAAGCCGATGACCACAAAAGAGATTGATGACGCTTTCCGAAACGCTTTCCTTTTTGGCGTGACTCATTACATGAATACCAACCCGGACACAGCCAACTTTGGCTTCGTTTTCCCGCTGACTCAATCCTTTGTTATGGCCACTTTACTTCAGCCTTTTCTTCCTGCCTACACACCGGAACAGGCACAGCAGCTACAGATCAAGAAAACCAGCTGGAAGAATATAAAGAAATTCATCAAGTCTCTTGACAAGCAGCAGCTAGTCAAATCCAAAGAGAAGGATGGCCATGAAACTGTAATCCTCGATATCGATTTTCACGACCAAGCATTGAAAGATTTCAAGCCTTACAGGCTACCGAAGAAAGAGACAGCACAAGGTGGTGCTTTGGGTCGAGGAGGAACAGGAGTAGAAAAAGCAGACGGTGGTGACAGTGCAATTGGCCAGACATTGAAAGTGGTTGCATATTACAAACCCTCTGCAAGACTTCAAGCTATATTCGACAACGCATCCTCGACGGAATCGGGCCACCCCAAACAGCTATTCACCAAGCCTGAAGTCCGTCCTGTTGTGGAGGCATATCTTACGTCTGAAAATCTGGCCTCAGAAAAGAATAAGAGGATTATTCGACTGAACCCAACATTGGCTAATGCAGTGTTTGACGGCTCCACCCCACTCGACAAGGAGGTTCTGGCCAAAGGGACCGTTCCGCGGGACGCATTGGTCGACCGGATCGTCAAAGCTATGTCAGAGAGCTACGCCATCCTACGTAATCCACAACCATCAGATCCAGCACCTCTGAAGACAAAGTCGGGATCACCACCGAAGGTCAAGCTCACCCTCGAGACCCGATCCGGTAACAAGACGGTCACAAAAGTTTCTGGACTCGAAGCCTACTTCATCAGCCCTCGACCATTGGCCGATGAGCTCAGGAAGGTGTGCGCTGGCAGCACCAGCGTGGAACCCCTGGCTGGGGCCGCAAAGAAGACTGAAAAGCCGATTGAGGAGGTCATGGTGCAGGGACCACAGCAGGACGCTGTGGTTAAGGCTCTAGGCAAAAGAGGAGTTGACCCAAGGTGGATTGAGCTGATTGACAAGACGAAAGGCAAAGGCAAGGGCAGGTAAATTGAATCGTAGATCACAAGCTGTGAGCAATCACAACAGTTGGATGTAAATTGAAATCTAATCTAGCTGTCTTGCACTTCATCAGATCAAAAACGCATGTGATTGTGTTTGTCATTACCAGCAGATCACAGTGAAATCTTGAAGTGACGCCAACACTGCTTTGCTCTGTCTGGGTAAACCATTAGTGAACAATTCCAATATCAAAATACCTAGGTAGAACACTGCACACAAGGTTGACGTTTGGTCTCACCAATCCAATGCCAGAACTTAAACTCATGGACCGACCGACGTCATGACTCGTGCCCAATTTAAAGCACGGACTTAAGAAGCTTGCTTGATGCCTAAGGTTGGATACTAATGATATCAGGCATCTACATTCACCTCAATCCCGTTGTTTGATTGATGCTCACCTCATCATTGGAGCATTGCCGGCGTCTTGATCTTTTCATCATCGCCGCAATTCAAGGTGACCCAGCCACAGCATCTTCACTCCCGCGGGAGCTCTGGTTTCGCCGTTCACAGCGGACATCCATCTGGAGCCAGCACCGAGGACACAAAAAGCCCATTTATCTGGTTTGCGGGACGAGGTCTGAACCAGCGAGCTACTACAAAGAGCTTTGTTTGGCCTTCGCACTACCAAGCA
Source organism: Leptoxyphium fumago (assembly GCA_001660795.1). Taxonomy (NCBI): domain Eukaryota; kingdom Fungi; phylum Ascomycota; class Dothideomycetes; order Capnodiales; family Capnodiaceae; genus Leptoxyphium; species Leptoxyphium fumago. The sequence goes on along the minus strand of LSHF01000036.1, from coordinate 95,446 downwards.
ACTTCAAACACAGTGTACACACGGTATCCTCGGCTCAGCAAGTATCACGACGCACGGCATAAGTACGCGCTGAAGATGGCGGATCTACAAGAGATTTTCAGTCGCCTGAAAGCCAGTAGCCAGCAATCGCAGGCTTCTGCAGCAGACGCTGGCGCTGGCAGCCATCCTTCATTCCAACCACAGATTCTCCAGCGCGCGGTATCTTCCAGTCAAGGCGAGCCGCGCTCTATCTGGGCGCAACAAGATCCGACGCAAATGGTGAGCCAATCTGTACGTGGCGTGAGCCATTCCGGGTATAGAAGACCCGAGGTGTCTTCGCCCATCACTTCACCGCCTACAAGAACGCCTGAACCGGTACATGCGAGCCGAGTCCTCTCGCCAGTCGCTGGGAGTCAGACTGGCACGCCTTCTGGGGGGCCCGAAGGTGGTGATGACAGGAGGAATCAGCTATTGAACTTACTCAAATTCAACACAAACCCAGGCACGGTCAGAGGTACAACAGGCGAGAAGCCGTTGGTCGAGAAGAAAGAGATTCCGGTGCAGCTCACAGGCTTGGGCGCTGCAGCTTCGAACGGAAAGTCCAGTGACACCACCAATGGACCTCCTAAAGAGACCCAGGACTTTCTCCTCAACCTTCTCAAAGGTTCTGCAGCGGCTGCACAAGCAAACCCACTGCCACCGTCCACGACGCACACTGAGCGCAATGGACCAATCTCTCCCCCTCTTCAGCAGCTATTCAGTCCTCGGCAATCATCTGAGCGGACTCAACCACCCTCGCATCAACAGCCGACTCCTTCGGCTGCTAGCAAGTTCAACTACACCAATCCTTTCGATGCGCTGCATACCTCGTCTCCTCTAAACCAAGGTCTCCCAGAAGGTCAGCCTCCGGCCTATGAACCACATAAAGAAAGCGTGGCGGATGCCCTAGAAGGCATTGCTCAGCAGGCCTCGGATGATGCGGAAAAGGCGCTGGATCGCGCCACTGAGGCTTCTGCCAAGGAACAGAAGCCAGAGAAAGAGGAACGCTTGAAGCCGGAACAAAAGTCATCCAAGAACGAATCAGAGCAAGAGTCGTCGTGGGAAACGCAAGAAGATGAGGAGGCAGCACGTGAACAGAACGCCCACGTGCCGGTATACAACTTCCCTATGCTGCCATTCCGAACGGTAACCCTGCACTTGCCTGAGCCGGGCAGTAGGACCTTTGCGCCTGAAAACATCATGCCGATAGCAAAACACAAGAAGGCCTTTTCACAAGATGATCGCAGCTTGGCTGCTGCCAGTATGTCGTACATAGTATACGCTCAACCTGGTACCAGCACCACTACTGGAAAGAAGGAACCCAATTTCGGATTCAGGGTCCTTCGACAGGATACTGGAACCCACCAGCAGATCTTCAATCGCATCATGCACCGCGTAGTAGATGTTAGAATCTCTTCTGGCGTTTTGGATAATGACGATGATGCTGCACTAGCTACCACCGATAATGGCTTTGTTTTCTGGGCCAGGCTCCCAGATTCCGAAGTTGATTTCGATGGCCTTGGCGAGAAGGATTCCTTCGTGATGCCACCGCTCGATACAGGTGGGGAGAACAATCCCAGTGCGGGTGCCGTGAAGACAAGAGCAAGATGCGCGAACAAGACGGCCAAATTCTTTGCACTTTCTCGTGGCAAAAGCGTCTTCCTCGTCTCTCCTGCCGTTGCGAGAACTTACGTCAAGTCCGGACAAGACTTAGAGCAGCGAATCGATACGCAGAAATACTTCCAAGATCACAGCCTTGTGATCAAGGCTGGTAAAAGTGTTAAAGACTTTACATTCTCTCCAGATGACAGCTGCATTGTAACATTGGACAAAGGAGGGAAAGCGAAATTTTGGGACGTAGCCTCCCTTTCTAGTCGCATCGCCGATAACGCCAGTTCTACAGCTCACTCGCCTATCGAGGTGAGTGAGTGCCTGCATATGATTGACGCCAGCATCGTTGGAAGCGGCGAAAGCGGCGAAAAGACGAGTGTCAGCTCTGTCATGCTTCTTGACAAGGGTCGCCCATTCGAGAAAGGTACCGCTCTCAGATATCTTCTCGTAGGATTGAAGCAGAATCATGTCCTTCAACTGTGGGATCTGGGCCTCGGCAAATGTGTACAAGCTCTGCATTTCCCACCTGCCCCTGAAGACGGTGTCGACGGGATGCTCAGCCTGTCGTACAATCCAAAGGCAGGCATCATTGCGATAGGCAGCCCTGCCAGGAACTCGATCTCGTTCGTCCATCTCAGCGCCCCCAAATATAACCTGCCATCCATGAGCCAAGCGCAGTACGTCAGTCAGCTTGCAGCAGGCGGTGCTTCGTTACCAAAACCGGAGAGCACCGCCATCCTCAGTGGAATCCGCGAGATTCGACTTGGATCTCCCAAGTCTGGAATGGAGCTGTTAAGTCTGGAGATGCTTTCAGATCCACCAGAGAAGGGCGAGTCGAGTGACACGGATGAGACCCTATTTGAGCTCTACGCGGCGCACACACGTGGTCTCACAACGCTAAGCATCAAGAAACAGGATCTTGGCTGGGATGCCGCAAGTGGTAAAGTCCTACGGCCCATCGATGCAGAGAAGCACAAATTTGTCGTGCTCTCCCCATTGGTTGAAGTCCCTGGCAAATCAGACCCCCCGAAGCCAGAGCCCAAGGAAGAGGCAACCGCGATTAAGAAAATTGTTTGGGGCAAAAAATCGGCGCCTGTAAAGCAGCCGAACCCAGAGAAAGAGCAGAAGGGCAGCAAAGACGTCTCGAACGCATCAGTATCAAATGGTGTCAGTAAGAAAAAGGCCGAGAAGGTAGAACCCAAACCCACCGCCGCCACGACCACTGTCTCCGAGCCCAGTCTTGCCGCATCTGCACCGGCAGAAGACAAGACTGCAAAGCCGTCTCAAGTTAGCGAAAGTGTCGTTGAACCTGCGTCATCAGCTCTGACTGAAGAAAAGAAGAACAACGTCGAGGACTTGTCTTCGTCGAGCTCGAACGGTATTGCAGACACTGCAGAGTTCAAGATTCTGCTTGGCAAAGCGGTGGATGACCTGCGCAGCATGATTGAGGAAGACCGCCGTGTCTACGAGGCAAACTCAGCTGCTAAACAGGACGCCATTCTGCGTCTTGTCAGCCAAACTTTGACCGACAACGTTGAAAAATCCTTGACCAGGATTGTTCACAATAAGGTCGACGATTCCATCCTGCCTCTGATGACTAGTATCACCAGAGACACTGTGGACAAGACCAAAGAAGGAATTCAATCTGCGGTCAGCGCGAGCGTGGATAAAGTTCTCAGCAATCAGCTGAGGCAAGCCATCCACGACGCGACACTCAAAGTTCTCAAAGAGCCGGCTGTTACAACAGCAATTTCAGGGGCAGTCAAAGAGCAGCTCGAGCAATTTACGTCACAGCAGAAGTCTCACACTGAAAAGGTCAGCAAGCAGAGCGAAGATGCAACTAAGTCTCGCTTAGAAGCACAGCAAAAAGTGTTTGCGAAGGAATTTGCAGCACAAGCTGGCTCACAGCGAGAGCTTCGGCAGCTGCTCGAGACCGCAAGGAAGGATGATGCTGCTAAAATTGCCAGCCTCACGACAGAAGTGAAGGAACTGACAAACGCCATGCAAACTATCGCCCAAAGTCAACTCGCTTTCCAGAAACAGTTCAAAGAGTGGCAGCAAGCTCAACAGCAACCGCCTCAAAATGTTCAACCCGCTCAGGAGAGCTCGGCACAACCGGCCAGCGAAGCCCCAAGAACGCCACCGTCGTCCGCTCCAGATAGCGAGGTTGCAGCTTTGACACAGCTCTTGGAACAGAACAGGTGGGACGACGCCACAATTGCATGGCTCCAGTCGCCCAACCAGACCTCGCTCTTCGACCGCCTCTTCTCGCAGGTCAACCCGCTGTACCTCAAACACGTCTCTCCGCTCGTCGCGCTCAGCGTCAGCGCTGCTATCACCAGCGATCTCGCCGAGCACGCCGAAACAGCAGTGTCGACGTCCGCCTCGCCGCGTTCTGTCGAGAGCAGCATCGACACGATCGCGTTGAAGATGCGCTGGCTGACGACTGTCCTGCGTGAAGTCGACCTGACGACCGACGAAGTCGCCGAGGTCGTGGGCCAGATCTTGGCGGTTCTCGAGGAGCGCGTCCTGGCCACGTACCACACCCTCACCTCGGAAGCAAACTGGTCCACCAGAACCGAGGTGGCCCGCACCCAGGTGCACGCCGTTTGGAGACTGCTCCGCGGTGGAAGCTAGAGTGTTGGAGCGAAGCCCTGCCCAAGTGTTGTGCACACAATGTGTGTACCCACCTACATTATTGTGATATAGTTTAGACGAGGCACATAAGCGGGAAGAGTGCTCTGATAGCATGTAGTTACTCATGTAAGATGAAATTGACGCAACTTCAAGAACCCAGAGTCTCACATCCTAGATGCAATCATATATACTCGTATTACTCGTACTTGCATAGCGCGTTAAGTCTTCTAGCTAGCTAGCCTATGCTCCAGCGTTGTTCGTAGATCAGGATGCATATCAGCGTGTACGAACTACATCAGGAATGGAAACTTGCGCCGTTATAGGCATAAATGCTTCTAGATATCCCAGAATGCGTATTACAAACATTGATCAAGCCGGTGATAAAAGATACTGGGAAGTAAGAGGACCAGGTAACGGCACGGGTAGTATTGTGTGCGTATATATTAATGATACCTGGGTGGTTTGGAGAGGACGCATGTGCGACGCATCTGCTATGCTACTAGTCCGCCAAATGGACGTCCGCCGTGATTTCCGCTTTGCAGAGCTACAAATTAATCAAATATAAGAGAAGTGNAAAAAAAAAAGTCGCTGCGAAGCTCATTAAAACNTTACGCCAAGCGGAGCGCGGTTCCAACCATCAGTCCCTCATTAACACTGTTTACGGCTTTGACGAGCTGGCCTCTTCGATAGCCTCGCCCGTCTCCTTCTCAAGCTTCGATGGGTCAGGAGATTGGGAAGAAGAGGATTCGGCAGGTCCATTTGTCACAGCGGTTTCCGGGCCATCATCCTTCAGTTCCTGCGTGACATCCTGTCCGCTGGGTCCTCCGTTGACTGTCCTCCTCTTCTGAATCTTCTGTATCGCTTCGGTCGTGAGTTCTTGTCTGAACAACCGCTCCAGCACATCCTTCTTCCTTGTCCTTTTATCGCCAATGCTGATGAGGACACCGGCGACAATGTTGCAGGTGATACTGCAGGAAAGGATGGTTGCCGTCAGAGATTCCGGTCTGCTATGATAATCAATCGACCAGGTGCAAGTGCCCAGTGCGACCTGGAAGATACTGTGAAAATCCAGGAGAACGACAATTGCGACAAGGAGGCGCAGAGGGAAGGCATGATGAGTAGCAGTTTCGTGCGGCTTGTAGAAAGTGTGGGATTTCGAAAACTTTTCCTGGTGGTACTGCAGTCGTGCCTGTTGTGCAGGAGACAGCACAGATAATTCCAAGGCATCTTCCTCATCTGCTTTAGCAATCCCATTAGCGACATCGCCACGCTCAAGGTCAGCCAGGCTCTTTCTCGGAAGATCGTTGGGGTCCTTTAGCTCTGGCAACCCACGCTTCTCACGTCGAGCCCAGGTTTTATGGTGGTAGTTGGCAATGAAGCACATGTGATAGGTATCAACGACTCTGAATGGAGCCATACCATCACCAATCAGCGCAAAGAGGGCAACCAAGACGTTGTCGATAATGTCAATGACATAGTCTTGACGCGAATTGCCGGCATAAATCCATCCAATCAGCAGGAACACCCAAGTTGCACCAAATATGGTGACGCAGAACGCGTATATTGTGACAAATAGACCGAGTGGTCTACTAACGTATTTCTTGAAGCCGCGCCACCCACGTTTGAAACCTTCACGTCGTGAGTGAAGAAGGTGACGTACATGGTCATTCAGCTCAGCCTTGTCCTCCTCTGTCCAGCCTTCAAGAGAGACACCGTGTGGGAGGACGGCATAGTGGGTATCTGAGATGACTGAGGTAATTGAGGCTCTTCGAGTGAGACTTGCGTTGTCATCTGCTTCGGTGTCGTCAAATTGAGTTGGTTGACCTTGCTGAATAGTTCCGAGTCCTTGGTTTTGCGCACGCGATTCAGCATGGGCACGGGTGGTGGCCCTTGATCGTGGTCTAGGCGCGACAAAGCTGCCCGACGATTCGGCAGTGGCCGGTCGGGAGGTCAACTCATAAGTAGGTCTTCTATTGACCCATCGACCGAGGTCTGGGACGAAAAGGGAATTCTGGACATTGGTGAGAGTTCCAAGTGTGCTTACTTCCGGATCTGCAAAGTGTCAGTAGCGAAAATATAGTCTGCGGGTAAGGTATGGCATCTACTGACCAATTAAGTCCAGCAAATTAATGACATCAGAGTCGTATTCATTGACATTGCCACGCTGCTGCTGCTGCTGCTGCTGGGGTTGCCGTGAAGGCCCAAAATTGCTGCGAAGTCGTGAGAGGCCTCTGTTTCTACGGACAGCGTTGGCACTGTTTTGCATAGCCTGCAAACCGGATTCAGAACGCTCAGGTATGCCAGGCCGCGAGCTTGGAAANCCATCTGGGGTGGGTATTTGCGGGGCGCCAGTGCTGGATCGATAACCTGGATGTAGGCTCGGCGAAGAAGGTGCCGGTGAGTTAGTACCATGAGGAGTTTCTTCCGTCAATGTCCCCATCAAAGGGCCCTCATAGGTACGCTGCCTTTGGAGATTAGATTCGGCAAGCTGCTGTGGACTGGGTCGCTGAGGCTCTGAAGTGCTTCTTCGGCGCCCAGCAGTCTCCCAGTCTGCTCGGTCTACGGTGGGCAACCCGTCCTGCGGCAAGCCTGGAGTCTGCATTGGCTGGCTGGAGGGTAGCCTCCGGATGCGGATGTTTGACTGTGATCGGTTGGGTCTCAGAGACTCGCGAGAAGGAAAGCGGCCAACCTGATCACGTCCGCCAGCGGGCACGGATGGATTAAGTCGTTCTTGGGCGGACGAGCTGGTCCTGCTGCGATGGCGGCCATTACCATAATCGAAGTAGTCCATGTTGCAGGTGGGGTGGTCCTAACGGGCCTGCAGACCTGGTTCTGGAGTTGTATTGCCGAATACCTTTGGTGCCTGGCAGCTGTCGAGACCGGTAAGATGTGCCGTCTGAAACGAAATTTAGAGTTACAGTGGACCGAGCCGAATCGGAGAGGCCGAGCACTTGATGTGTGCCTATAGGTCGTGGCGTGCGAACAGTTCCTTTGCTGCCGCGTAAACCCCCCAAAAAAAGCAATAAAGTCGCGATTAGTTGTCAGCTGGCGGCGACGACAGCAGAGAAGGGCAGAAAGACTCGATGGCGCGTCAAAAGGAAGCCATGTCCAAGCCGCTTCTGCTCGAGACAATAACCAGCAAGTCTCGTCGAAGGAGACTGGGTGGGATTGGAACCGTGGTAAGGTTGTTATCGCAGGACTTGGAAGGCTGGCCGGACAACGCGCGGTGATGTGATGTCGTTGCGAAGCTTTAGGAGTGGAGTGAGCACTGGCCACCTCGGGACCGGGAGGGCTCGAATCTTGGCGTTTTCTTCAAGGTTCCCAGATTGGTGTTACGTCATACTTTCCAGCTTCGGTTCTCCGCCTCTCGCTACCTGCGGTATTCGCTGTGCCTTTGTGGCATGCAACGAGATGAGACGAATACACACCTAAATATCTTGATGTGCGGATGTCTGAATATGTGAACTGATAAGTCGATCACAACGACCTGCGGTTCTGCGGTTCCTGTTGACCAGCATCCGAGCGGATGTCTTAGTCGTGATACTGAAGTGGTAGCCCTCAACCAGGATTTTTGCCTTGTGGCCTCAGGCATACGTCTTTGATGCCTGAGGAGCGCTTTACGGCTTCATCAACATCAAAGCATCGCAGAGCTCCCCAGTAAGCAGGTAAGTAACCACGTAGCCATGATGGATTGTTACCTTCCTGTATAATATCTCTTTTGTGTTGTTTGCCTACACGCCTCTTCAACATACAGTGTATTGCCGGGTCTTAGCTTGTTGGAACGTCAGCGCTGCGATGTCAGCACCAGATTCCGCCGAAAGACCAACCAAGCGCAAGAAGGTCGCCCGCTGCTTGTGAGATTTGCAGGACTCGCAAGGTGCGATGTGATGGGTCGAGACCCAGTAAGTATTGGCATTGCAATGGCCAACTGCCTTGGGAAGCCTACTAATATGGACGAACCCAATGCTAGCCTGTAAGCCTTGCCGAGATCGCGGAAACAGCGCTGGATGTCACTATACAGCCAACAATGCCACCTACGACGAGACCAGGGAGAGATATATCGAGGAACTCGAAGATCGCGTCCGCCGGCTGGAGCAAAATCGCGGTCTCACCCCTACTGTAGATCCGGCCAATTCGTATTCTCAGACCGAACACAACGCTCCTGTCGTACGTACCCCTTCCACTCATCCGTACCAGTCCGGTACGCTGCCAGCGACGTCGCATCTTCTACAGAACAGCACGAGAGCATTCACCTCCGAGAATGCTCCTATCATGCCGCCGAGATCTGTTTCCGACCATCTTCTGAGCGTCTACTTTGAGTATCTTGAATGGATGTATCCGGTCGCTGATCGGGCATCAACGCAAGCATCATATGATGCTCTCTGGTATGACGGAGATTTAAAATGCGATCGCCGGCTGTTCGTTTGTTCTATCAATGCCATCTTTGCTTGCGCAACCCAAGTTCTCAACAAGCCTGATGCTGCGAGTCGAGCAGACATATTCTTTAAGCGTGCTCGAAGCCAACTAGATCTGGATGTCATAAGCAACTGGTCGATACAGCTCGTCCAGACCTTGATCCTCTGCACCCAGTATTTGCAAAGCGCCGACGAGCCTCAGAGGTGTAAATCGTTCTGCACCCTTGCCGTGCGCACTGCCCAGGGAGTTGGGCTACATCTTCCCTCTACATCAGAAGCAATCACGGACCCTGTACAGAAACAAATCGCTAGAAGGCTGTGGCATTGCTGTGTAATCTACGACAAAGTTCTTGCCTTAAGTCTTAGCCAACCGCCCATGCTAGCTCCATCAGACTCTGGTGCTGTCCCAGAGCCTGAGGAGCCAGAAGGCTCGCCGTATACTGCCTTCGTGCGGTCTATTCCATTATTCTATAGAGTTCATTACGTCTTGTTGAGCTTCTACAACTCCTTCAAGACTGACCCGGGGTCACTGCCGGATATGAACCTCACCGAGTTCGTGAACCAGGAGACCGGGTTTGCAGCGTGGGAAAACGCACTGCCTTCTTTCCTGCAATTCGACAAGACGAACACCTCAGAGGCGAATTTTGGTGAGAACCTGATTGCGTCTTTCTTACATTGCAGATATGTGCAGCTTCGCATAGTCTTCCTTCGGCCGGCGCTCTCCACGATCTTGCAACAGACAGAGGGACCTAGAAGTCGTTTGGCATCGCAAACGGTAAAGAACGCCGCCTTGATCGCAGCTTCTGTGTCCTGTTTCGAGGCCGCCAAGAACATGCTAGATACGATCTACGATCGCATTCGTGCTGGCAGACCAGGAAAGCCCTGCAGTATCTGGTGGCTCGACGTATATTGTAAGAAATACAGCCCAACAACCTAGTCAAGGTCCCCCTACATACCGCTCTGCATGCGACTGACTGCCAATAGTTGCATATACTGCCGCCACAGTAATACTCGCCTCGAAATTCACGCCTGTGATCGCTCGTCAGATCAATCCAGAGGAGGTTGACCTGGCCGTGCAACAGTACACGTACATTTTCCAGCAACACTCACAACAACACAGAGCCGCTGCCAGGTGCTTGAGTGCCCTTACCAAGGTGTGCTCCAGAGTCTGCCCTGACTCTAAGCTAGACGAAACCACATCCGCCTATACCGGACCCATGACTCTGAGAGATGCGGATGCGACGCATGACGGAGACAGCATCGATGTCGATAGTATCGACTCGCCGGGAACCTTTGCCCATGTCGGCATGACGCCAGATGTTGTCGATGGTATGACCAGATATGCCCTTGGGACTGACATGAGTCGTAACGGGCAGACAATACATCCTTCCACCGCCCTGGCGCCCGTGACCGGTGCTGACGGCGTGCCCCATCAACCTGCACCTGTAAAGCAGCAAGACACTCTCGACTTTGCCGCTTGGCTGGCAACTGCCCCGCTTGACTTTGAAAGTTCCAACTGGGAAGACTGGCTCGTCGACCTAGACACGAGATATCCAGACCTTAACTTTGGTGTCGTAAGTTGACAGACTCTAGTCGTTTAAAGTGTTGGGAGACAGAAGTGTAGTTTCTGTCTTGTAGGTTGTACATCGCATTAATGCAAATCAGCTTTCACTACTGAGGCTCTATTGGCTACTACTAATAGTGCTTTTGCTTTTCCTATCTCTGACTACAGTCGTCTGGCTGATTGGTAGCTGGATTTCGCTATTAAAAATACGCAGTTGTCACGTAATGAGAAGGGTTCAGTCGAACACGCTCCCACTCAACAGACATGTCAGAAAGGAAACTGTTTTGAATAGGTTCAAAGCTAGTATGTTCAACTTTGCATCTGTATTGACATGCTCAGGTCAGAGCCTGCTAATCTCTATCAACACAATTCACCTCTCTGCAACCCCACTCCACTCCTAGCTTCACATCGCACCCACCAACCACTGCAAAACCCGACGTTAAGCCGCTTCAATGACCGCGGTTCAGTCTTGTTCTGCAGAAATCTCACCAGTAAGAGCACACGGATCAGATTAGTCCAGATCGTCGCCGTCGTGCATTTCATCGATATCGTGCACTTTGCCCAACCTCGCAGCCGGCAGCCACTGTTCAGCGGGAATGATGAGGTAAGTGAGGATTCCCAGGATAGTGATACCGACGAAGATGACAGGCGAGAAGTTGAAGGAGTCGGTTGTGACTGGGAATTCCAGGGGAGAGAACAGCACGCCAGCAAGGTAAAGGTTCCAGACGAGCGCTATGGGGGTCAGGATCCGAGACCATTTCCCGAGAGACCAAGAGGCGTTTTTGAAGCTGTTTGGAGTGAGGAATGTGCGGCCAACTGGGGAAAACAAAAGTGTTAGTGTCGATAAACTTCAACATGGCCAGGGCTGATGTATGGGAAACGGAGGTAATCAACTTACAGGCAATCAGGGCGTAAGCGGTGATGGTTGGTACGCCAGCGGCAGACACCAAACTGGTGAATGCAACGGGTGTGGCAAGGATAGTGCAGAGCAGAGCGGCCGCAACGCAGTGCATGACAATGATGGCGTTCGTGGGCTCCTTCTTCTTGCTGACCCGCGAAATCCAGCCAGAGAAGGGCAGGACACCATCTCTGGCGACAGCCCAGATCAAGCGCGAACTGGCCACACCTGCAACGGTTGTGTTGAATATCAAGCCCAGAATACAGATGATGTTCATAAAGATGTGTCCACCTTTGCCCAGAGTCATCGCGTAAATGCTTACGAAGGGCTGTGGAGCGTCGAGAGCGTACAACACGTCCAGGTCAGGCAAACAGAAGAGGAACATAATGATGAGTGGGAAGCCAATGACAGCAGAGGCTACCGCCGACCAAAAGATACCCCTCGCAGCGGTACGAGATGCATCCTTCGTTTCCTCACTGATGTGCCCGCTTGCCTCGAAACCGACAAGGATACCAGCGGTGATGTAGAAAGAAAGCATCCAGTTCCAGACTGGCGGTGCACCAGTTTCGTTGTATGTCTGTGTGAACACGTATTCCGCGCTCTGGAAGCCATAGGTGTTGTGTACAGCGATCGGCAGCCAGATAATGTTGAGCACGAAGTCCAGTAAGATCAGATATGTGGCGATCCGGAAAATATAGCTGTAGGTCTTGGGATCGAGGTAGTTCATGCCAATGGCGATGCACAGGATAGCCTCGGACACAATCCATTGCACCACACGGAAGTGTATGTCATTGACATCTGTTGAGTAGTTGAGTCCAAATACGGTGATCTCACTGAGAAGAAAATTGGCGGTCGCTTGACAGTTTGATGCGACGAATGTAGTCCAAGCGGTCGTGCTCCACCACGCGACAATGAAGCCGAACAACCTTCCGAAGCGTGGACCACCCGTCTCAGCAGCCCAGAAATAGATGCTTCCGGCGGCAGGTAGCGCAGAACAAACCTCAGACAAGACTCCAGCGGTGATGAAGACGAATATGCAGGTTATAATGTAACTTGACCTAGGGAGCTGTGTGAGCAGCATATTCAAAACGTCGCCTCTGAACGACCGGGCTGATTGATCACCTACCAGTAGGCAGCTGGTCCACCTGCACCAACACCGATCGTGAATCTGATGAACCGTCAGTATGGAGTCCGACCATGGTTGTTGTCGCCAGTGCATACGTCGTCCTAATACCACCAACCGAGTAGAGTGCAGCTAAAAGTTCGTGTTAGTAGAAGTCCTTACGTGCTTGCGATATCCGGTCGATGAACGTACCAAAACTGGCTGCGAAGCTCTCGAAAAACTTCCATTGACGGTGGAGGGTCTGCAGATAGAAAGTTAGAAGACGGTCTCAAGCCGGCATGGATGTTCAACGAGCTGCATAACATACCTGCTTGTACCCAAGTGCTTGCTACATGTCGTTAGCAAATGCACAATACCCGAAGGGGTATTGGAGGTAAGTTAGAGCATTGATAGATGCTAAACACAGCAACTCCTTACGCGCGCATTACCGCGATCAAGTTTAAGGCGGTCTAATCTCAGCCGTCGAGAGAAGCAACAGGGCACTACTGCCTCCATGTGTGAAACCCAGCGCCAGTTGCTTGACAACCAACGAAGGAGAAACACACACGGGGCAGATAGGCCAGTGCAAACTCGACGGCACCCGCGTCGCTGTGACTTGTCCTTCCTCCAGCCTCTTCACTCTTGATCACGTTGTACTCACTGAGCCATGCTTGCGCCATTGGAGGTAAAGGGTTCCTAGTAGAAGGCTTCCGCTGCCTTCTACGTCGCCAGGTTCGATGCTGTGTCCGCCTTGTATCGTCTCTGTGCCCTTAGCTCCCTTGACGAGAGCTCACCAGATATTTTTCGTCAGCATCGATGCTGCTGTTGCCGTCCTCCTGGTTGAAATTCGACTGGAGGTCGTTCTTCGGCTCGAGAGATCGTTCACGAGCCAGGTCGTGAGTGTTTAACGTCGCCATTGTGAGTGCAGGATTCGCGATGCGTTGATTGAGAAGCGCTGACTAGAAAGAGGATATCTACACGAAAAGATGAACGAAGATTTTCAATGCTGGAACCCTAGGAAAGTACTGTTAGTGACCTTCCCGTCCTGCCCAAGTAGGAATCTTTTGGCCATTGCGGGGCCGTGCTTATTGAGCGCTGCTGTCTCCCACTGGCTGGGTATGATGTGGTCCAATTTCGCATTGCTTTTCATCATCCCACGGGTCAAGATTGTGTCTGCAGAGCTTTCCTCATCACGTCATAGAAAATGTTGTGTGATGAATTGCTACGTTCAGATAGATGAGCTTAAAGTCAACCCATAGGTGAGTTGAGATACAGCCTTAGCATGGAAAGCTGCACTCCACCATACTGTACTACAGTCCTCCCTGAACCCTTGTTGGCACGCTGGGAAACACAGTAACTCTTAAGGGACGCTCACTAGCCACAGATGCATCATGGTGCTACCTCCTAAGCTGATGAGCTTCTCTATCTCATGGTTTTCATGGAGGTCCGTTAAGCTATGAAGATCAGTCTGGACTAACAGCTCTTGACACTAACGTTGCACTACGTACATATGGTTTTGATCTTGGCAAGGCCGAAAACTAAACATCAGTCAGGCGTATTTAGTGTCACTAATCCCTCCTCGAGGCAAAACCGCAGGTAATGTTGCGGTAGCTCCTCCTAGGAACTCGGAGAGACACGTAAACAATAGTGATGATCGGCACCTCTTTCGAGCTATCCAAGCTGCTGAAGGGCCAGTCTCGAGCGCACCCAGCTTGTTTCAAGGCTCACAGAGAGTCCCAGTAGTCCAGGCCGGTGAGTCTGTCGCTCGTTCCTCGAGGCAAAGCATAGATACCTGCGTTGATGATGAGATCAACCTTTGAGACGGTTCTAGATCTGAATCTCTTAGAGTACAGCTTCCAGTATCTCCAAAACAACCTCGGAACATGATGGAGGCGAACGGTCTGGTTCCACTGGGGCGAACGCTAGTATTACTGATCTCGAGCTGTACGTGTTGCTGCATGTCTGCATCATGGCCCAGACAGAACCGGGGGTTGGTTGCCCCACGATGATTAGAAAATCAGATACCAGACTTCCCGACTGCTTCAAGCAAGGCCGCAACTCGGGATTTGCCTGGACGGCGAGACTCTCGGGACACGAAATCCGCATGCTTTACAGCGACGAATCAAGAACACGTCTTCACGACAGCCCTGCAACGCCTTGAATCCTTTTGGAGCACCGGAATCCTTCTCTCGCTCGTCACGTGAAGAGATGGGCGATACTAGCCCTTGGCCAATCAGATCTCGTGGATACAGCTGACCGCGATGCGTATCGATTAGGACGGATGAGGGGCATAAAGTAACCAGACAAGCAGCACTTCCTCCCTCGGTCTCTGGCCATCTCTCCCTCTGTTGTATCATACTACTATTGTATACACTTCGTCAACACTCGCAAAGCTCACAGTTCAACCCGAACCCAATTTCAATCGATCCTTAACATCACAATGGCTACCAAGATCTGCCCTATTGTCGGAACGACCACCGATGTTCTTCCTCCAAACCGTAAGCTCTTTAGCATCAACCCAGCATGAATCACAGCAATGGAATGCCACACGGGCAGCCCGTTGTAAGGTGTGACAATGAAAATACATCGACGCTGACATCTGTTTGATAGACCCAATCTTCGACTTTACCAACACGGAAGCTCGCTGCCCAATCACAAACGCTAAAGTTGGCCACCACGACAAGGACATCACAAAGCACCCATCTGGCGACTCCATTCCAAATGGCCCTGATGCAAACGACGCCACCTCTTGCCCTGCCCTGCAAAGCGTCAACAGCATCGATAGCGTTACCGATGCCACCTGCCCAGTCGTCGGCCCAGTTTCGGCAGTCCTGCCACCATCGCATCCCAAGTTGACTGAGGCGGGTGACGTCTGCCCAGTTACAAATGCAACCTTGAAGCACCACAGAGATTCGGTTGCAGTACACCCTCCAGTGCCAAAGGATGCAGCTGCTCAGAAGTGTCCAGTAGCTGGTTCAGCCATCAGCCCATGATTGTCGATATCGGTGGACATGCATCACGAACTACAAGTCTCTTTTCTCGATACCAATTGTTATCTTTGATATGATTACTTCCTTTTCAGCCCTGTTGACACGAGGTGTCTTAACATTGGGTTGTAGCAAACGACCCACTGGAAGGGCCACCGTCTATAGTGGCCGAATGTTCAATTAGGCGAGGGTCTCAATGCACAGAACTATCTCACTTCTCAATACCGGAAAATACTTCGTCCAGAAATTCCCTTACACTGCTTGGCTTGACGTGAGAGCACAGCTCATTCACAATCGGGTCTAAAACTCCGCCTCCAACCTCTTCATCGAGTATAATCATCTCCAGCTGTGTGACAAGTTTAGTCACAATCTCTTCAATGTTGCCGCCCGTGCCTTGAATTCCAACAATTCTCTGCTCGAGATCTCGTCTCTTCACAGTACTTTTCTTGCTGAACGAGGTTCCAGAGATATGTTCCAGTGTGGTAGTGGCAGTTTGAAGATCAATAGTCTCGCCCACCATTTGCATGCTGTGCTTCCAGCTGCCGTCGGGTAACGTGCATGCCGCTGCTACAAATCTCCCAATGTCTTTAATGGACGTTAGTGTCACTTTCGCGCTTGAACCATCCTCCTTGGTGAGCAAGTCAACTGCATCATCTTTCCAGCGCCAAACGTAGGCAGCTTCGTCCTCGCCTAACCCACCCCATGCAAAATCCCTAGCTTGATCAGCGCTCTCTCCTTTCCCAAAATTGAAACCTATGAGCAGATAATTCATGAAGCCACCTCCGGTAAACTGAGCGACCTCCAGTCCACTTTCGAGGCAGGCTTGCCAGACCTGGCGTTTGGTTCCCGCCATCAAGTCGACCCTGCCTTCGGCTTTGGGCCCGAACTCGAACGCTGAAGGAGCGAACCTCTTTACGCCTGCGGTCTTGGCCGCAGAGAGGAGCGCCAGCTGGGATGTCAGCCATGCGGGACCTGGAGACTTGATGACTGAGATGACTGTATGGACATCCAACAAGGCCCCAGCTAGAGACTCTGGAGAGTCGTAGTCGACGTGTCGCACCTCGCAGCCATATTTAGTAACTGGTGCTGAGGGCGAAGTTCGTGTGAGAATTACTGCACGGTTTTCAGGTGTGGTGGTCTTGATGGCAGTGGCGATCGAGCGCCCCAAAGTGGGAGATGTCCCGCCTGCGATTGCCACGACAACCATTATAATGATATGCGATGATAGTCTCTGCGATCTACTCGTGGTCAATAGCAGGTTCGCTCAGCAGTATGACTTGACAAATGGGCAAGTCGACCACTCCTGTAGTGCAGCTGTTGCATCACTACTGCTGTCGTAGTGTCATTTCCATTTGATCGATACCTTTGAGAGCATGCTCTGTAGCGTAGATGAGCCATCGACTTCGTTTCATCATGCGGGGCTCTCAATGCATGGGTGTATTAACCAATGGGTAAAGACTGGATGATCATGTTCCGCAATTAGCAATGTGGCGTGACAGCGACAAATGGCAGCCATCAATCTACCGCTCATAGCACATAGAATCCAACCTAACCTCCACGACTTCCATCCAGAAAGACTACAACAACAGCTTGTCAAGTCTCACAGCTACTATCATAACCAGAGGAAGCAAGACGGCTCGAAAGTGTTCCCTTTCATAAAGCAAGTGGAGGTTTCGGACGGTAACAGCTCCGGGTATCAGTCACATGCGTAGATCTCCATCTCCAGAAACATCAATGCAACGGCCGGAAGAGGTACGCAGGTTGCCATTCGCGATGATCTGCACACAAGCAGAGCCACGCCTCAAACGTACGCGGACAAGATGCCCAATTGCTTAAGCGAAATAAGGCTGTGAGAGGGGAACGAGGAAATGCGATCAATCTGGACCTCAGACCTTCGCGAGGCTTATGCGACACGGCAGAGCGACATGGGATCGCGAGCGATGCTGCAGCACAGAGCCCTCCCCGTACATACAGTATGCTGGCGACGGTCGTTCAATCACAGAGCCCTTGCTGCACACGAGTGGGCTTGTCACCCGCAACTTCACGTCTCGAATCTCTTATCTTTCTGCCGCGATATACCCGCGTTCGGCTGGCGACGTTCCTCAGCTCCTTGGTGGCGGCTACAGTTTGTTATCAACGCTGTTCGTGGCCAGTGTCGAGGCATCGCACAATTGAGCTAGGGGTGGCCATCCTCAATGTCTAGACCTTTAAAAGACATGAGTATCTTCCTTCGTCGAAGAAGCACTGCAGACCATGCGGTCCGTGAAGTGGAAGGATGCAGCGGCTCGACGGTCGAACCCACTCGCCTATTGATGCTACCATAGGGACCCCTGCCCGTTTCAAGACCCTAACCTCCTATCACTTCAATTATATTGAATTGCAAGGCTGAGGTTCCGTCCCGCTCTTCCTTCATGGGTGCGATGTACTGACCCAGCATTCCACGACCGAGTGTGGCTTTTGGCCCCAAACACCATCCTGGCCAGAACAGCCTTATATATGCTTCCATACCCGTACAAAATGTTGCGGACAGTCTTGTCGACGGTCTGTAAAGCGCTCATATTTTCCAAAAGTGCTGCTTCCATACAATCAACAGTGTACACGTGAAATGGCCGGCATCGATGGCAGTTCGGCTTTGTTGAGCCTTGCACGCTTTACTGGCATATTTGCAGCGACTCTATACTGTGGTATATATTCCTGAACGGTGGGTTGCCATGTAAGAAGAAATGCTGAAGAGGATCTCTGTTAGGTTTCACGGCATCAGACAGCCTCACTTTCGTCCAGCCGATCGTCACCCATGCTCAGAATCAGAAAGTAATGGCCAAACAATGGCTGAAGGGCTACCAATATGGGCCTTACTGGGTCCCGGCAATGATTATGCCCGCCACGCTGTCAAATTTGTATCTCGCTATAAGCTCTTCGACCTCCTTGCAGCGAAACTTCTACCTCGCAGCTGCGCTGGGTATATGGAGCGTCTTGCCCATCACTTTTTTCTACATGGAGCCTGGAGTGAACGGCGCGTGCAAATGGAAGGTACAGAGCCTGTTGAAGGATGAAGGATTCAGCCTGCCTGAAACGTCGGTTTTTGTTCCCTCATCTGTCAAACATGGCAGTACGCAGAGTTCGAGGCGATGGGCTGAAAGTACAGACATGAAGAGCTTGATCAAGTTCTGGCAGAAGGTCAACAACGTGCGATGGGTTATCGCTGGTGTTGCTGCTTCGCTGAGTGGCGTTGCGTCGCTAGCATTGTGAAAAATTACCATGACGAGACATTTAATGGGCCAGATTTGGTCGATATTCCTGTTCTTTGCGAACGCATCAATATGAGGCAGGTCAAAGGGATACCTTCGGCCAATTTGCTTAATTCACCATCTTTAGCGTTCAAGATTTCATATGATATGTAGTATAACGGCTATGGACTTGATCACCTCCGAGATTATAGTGAATTTAATACCTACATTTCTGATATAACACTCGCAACCCGGAATCTAGCCCAGATACTGATATAGAGCATCAGATATGCATCATTATTTCAACCCCTTGACCAACCAACATGGAGCTCGCAATAGATATCTGAAAGACGTAAAGAGCAGCTACTGTTCTGCGCCTTGGGGCAGTGTTGGGAGGTGACATTGGTTGTATGGGGGAAGACAAGACATAGTTAAATTACACCCTTTTCGTCACCAATATTTGCGTTGGCAGAGAGTTGAAGAGATCTTCCCTTTCAAACAGCACCCACAAATTCGCTTCTATTGATTTCAGAGTCAAGGTCCAACTAAATGAGTCGATCTGTGTCTTTTCAATGAACTTGTTTACCTGTGTTCTGGATTCAGATGGTTGGATCGGCAGCCTCTATCAGCAAGGCAGCACGCCGCGATATAATAAGGTATTGATCACTCTGGTGAAAGCTTGGAGGACGATCCAATGAAAGAAGGGACCGTTTGCAAGTGGCAACCCCAGTTTTCTGGTCGAGAACTTCCTCATCAGCCGTTCATTCTTTGCGCAATCGAATCAAAGCCAGTCGATTTCCAGCCTTCACGATTTCGCCCGGTCTGACAAGGACTTTCTCAACGGTTGCCGTACTACTACTAGTAACGTCATCTGGTGCGTTGACATTGATCTCCAATTTCATTGCCTCGAGTATCGCGAGGATTTGCTCAGGATCGATAGAATCGCCTTCTGAAACCAGCACGCGCCACACGTTGGCATCTACGGGAGCGGTCAGAGGGATGATTTGAGGGTCTGTACATAGTGGTTAGTCAATGGATGGGAGAAAGACCTATTTGACATCGACACTAACCGTTAAGAAGGGCATCGACTGTACTTTCATCCACTTTGTCCTTGGTCTTTTCCTCTCGACATTTGGCCAGCGTCTCTTCATCAGCCACAACCATCTCGTCCTGAGCTCTCTTTTGATTCGCTCTCAGGTTTACGACTTCCTCGTGTGTGGATCTCAGTAGCTGATTGTGCTCTGCTACGTCGAACTCGGCATCCTCCCATTCGAACTGGTACGATCCTTTCCTGAAATCTACAAGGTTGGCCTCTAATTCGCTTTCCGTGACCTCGTGAAATCGGATCAGGTCGAAGTCCCTGAAGATGTAAGGCAGCTCTGGTGAGAAACCCGACTTCCAGCCATAGTAGTCCCAGCATGGTACTGTGCGGCCGCACATCATGTATCCACCAGGGCTGTCGACAGGGTAGATTGCAATGGCTCCACCACCTAGACCAACGGTACCTTCAGGCGTGAAGACTCTTGATGGGTTTGCCTTTGGTGCGAAAAACCTCTTGCGAGGATCCACCGGAATGGCATCGGGCAAACCACAATAGAAGCCTACAAAGACAGTGAGAAAATCTGAAGCGAGAAAGCACTGTTTCAGCTGCTCCTTCGAGAATGCATTGTTGCGAGCCACGAAATCAAAATTGCTGGGCAAATACGGTGCGTACGGGCGTTGTGTAGATTGGTACCGTTCATTCACTTCGTCTTGAGCAGTCGATGAGAACGATAAAGGAAGGATGAGGCGGCGGCATGGGATTTTGGCGCTGGTAAGATCTCCCATCTTGTCTTCCAGATCAAGGAGATAGTCGATCAGATGTTGACGAGAGACCTTAGATCCATTGTAATACAATGTCAAATTATTGCAAGTGCCCACAGTCGTATAAAGATTGTGCTTCAACCAGGACGGAGCTTGGGGGCCAGTAATAGCTTTTTCAAGAGACGTCACACGGACTCGGTTGTTGATGTCAAAGTGGTCGGTGTCATCCGCGTAGCATACGATCAGATGCTGGTCACCTGCTTGCCTATACCTTACTCGTGGCACTTGACCTTGGGCTGAACGATCATGAATTACTGAAGAGCCGTAGTTGCTGGAGGCAGCTGTATTTGCCATCTGCAGAGACTGTACGCCACTCCAAACGCCAAATTCAACGGCATTTTGTACAGCAGAGACGTACTTATCCAACTCGGTTCGCTTAGCAAGAGCATCATCCAAGGAAAGACGGACATAGCGAACAGTGTCTCCAGCTTTCACTTGGCCAAGCTTCCAATAATCAGCTTGAATGGCAGTTGTGGAACAGACAAACCCTCCAAAATTTGGAGCATCAGGTGCAAGGACAGCAGGATCGTCGCCAGTCCAGTTCAGGCCTTGCAAAGGGTACCCATATTCGACAACGTTCGAGGGGTGTGCACCACCTTCCTCGCCATTTGGTCGAGCCCACTTAGGCGTAGGGCCGATGAGGCGTATGGCACTTCTAGAAGCGTTATGTGAAACTTTCCAATCAGTCTTGTAGATGCTTTCAATACCCTCTGCGGTGAAATAACCTTCATCGTGGGGACCGGGCATTGCATTGATATCCCAGCTTGTGGGGTATTCTGGTTGGAGCGCTTTGGGGACGCTTGGATGTCCACCTAGGGTATCCGGTAGTGTCTTCACAATGGAGAGGAAGTCACCTGGTGCAAGAGCACGTCCTTGCTGGCCACCTATTGCAACGACGGGTGAAGTTGACTTAGACCCAAAATAATCTGCAATGCTGGGAAATCCTCCAAAGACAGCAAGATAAGCGCGGCATCCACCTCCTGTCGTTTTTCCAATCTTCAACTTCTCGCCAGCTTTGATGTGCTTGCGTGACCACATGGGAAATTCATCACCATCGAGTGAAGCAGCAATAGGAGCACCACAGAGGGCGATCACAGCAGGCGCATGAAAGAGCAATTCTGGCCCACTCAAGGTGATTTCAAGACCTTCCCGACCAATTTCGTTCCCGACCAAGATATTGGCAATGGTGAGGGCTAATGGATCCATGGCTCCGCTGTGAGGAATGCCTTTACCAATTGTTGGTCTCCCGGGTAAGTCTTGGACAAGAGTATATGCACCTGGAGAAAGTACAGAGATACCACTCGGTGTGAACTTGAAATTCTGGAGGAAACTAGTCAACGTATTGCCAGCCTGAAAGCCTTCATCTTGGACTATTGCAGCAAGATATTGCAGATTGGTAGGCGGTCCGCAGATCTCAGAGCGTGACAGAAGTAAGTCCATCCCTTTGATTGCTGCTACACGGGTCCTTGCGTGATTCATGACTTTGGCAATCAGGGGGTCATAGTATGGCGAGATGGTAGTCCCTGTGAAGGCAAAGGTGTCAATACGGCTGTTATCAAGGTACTCCCATTCGACTTTTTGCAAAAGACCAGGACAAGGCGCGAAGTCGCGAATCGGATTCTCGGCATAGACCCTGGCTTCTATTGCTACACCTCGCGGACCTCGCTTTGGCTGCAAGGAGCCGAGAGTGCTGGAAGTAAGGCCTCCGTTTCCTGAAAGCTCTGCATCAGCCTGCTTCAGCATTAATTCTACAAGATCAACGTCATAACAAAGTTCAGTGATGCCGTGCTCGACTTGTAATCGTGTGTTCATCTCCAAGAAGAAAAAATCACCGGTCTTGTCGTCCACAAGATATTCGACAGTGCCAGCGGAACCGTACTTGACCGACTCTGCAAGGCTGACAGCAGTCGCGCAAAGTTTTTCTCTTAAGCCTTCATGTTTCTGAACGAATGGTGAAGGGCATTCTTCCAGCACTTTTTGATGCCTGCGCTGGATCGAGCATTCCCTCTCGCCGAAATGAATTGCATCACCACGGCCGTTCCCAAAGACTTGCACTTCAATGTGATGACTAGCAGGGTAATACCTTTCGATGAAGACACCCGAGTCACCGAATAGCTGTTCGCCTCGAGACTTTACGGTCTGCAAACTTTGTTTCACTTCATCAGCGTTGTTGCAAATCGCCAACCCCATACCGCCGCCACCACTTGTGGCTTTGAGCATGACCGGGTAACCAAGTCTGTCGCTCTCGCGAACGGCTTCATCTTCGCTCTCAACGAGGCCTACTGTTCCTGGAACAATGGGAACTCCGGCCTTCTCGGCTAGCCCTCTGGCAACATGCTTGATGCCAAATGCTTCAATGGCTTCCGGAGAGGGGCCACACCATGCTAGTCCTTCAGCTTGGACCTTGCGCGCAAACTCAGCATTCTCACTGAGAAAACCATATCCAGGGATTATTGCATCAGCTTCTTGTTCCTTGGCTATCTCAATGATCTGGTCGCCGGAAGTGTACGCTTTGCCCTCGTCACCTGACAGCAGTACGGCTTTATCCGCCAGTGAAACATGAAGCGATGCTGCGTCCGCTGGGGTATATATTGAGATTGTTCTAATGTCCAATTCCTTTGCAGTCTTGATGATGCGGACAGCGATCTCGCCTGGTAGTAGGTCAGATATGCGGCAGTCGAAAGTTTTAGGGAGACCTGATCATGTCTTGGCAACGGTTTTCGTGATTGTGCACCCACCTCTGTTCGCGACCAATATGGTCTTCAATTTCTCCATACTGAAGTTTTTGTACTTGTCCAGCTCATTATCTGAGGTGAAATATAAGCAAACTGACAATGTGCAGATCCAATTTGGGCTGGGAGAACCCAGACTAGCCAAATGCTCCTGACTTCTGACAGCACGTTTAATAACGCGGAAGAGCTCCACCTACTTAAGCCACCCTAAGTACTGCGCATACTTATCCAGCAGTGGGAACGATAGCGTGAACGGCAGTTCCGGTTGTGCTCTGCAACTGTATGTACTGCGATAATTAAGCTTCATCTCCCACCGCCAAAAGACATAAGATTGCTCACTGACATCTGCCTGAATTTACCTGGGAGTTGTATCCATGGATGTTGTGCGGAGGCGAGTGCATCCACGACGTCATAGCCACAGAAGCTCTCATAGTAAATCGAGGTACCTCCTACTTCATGCTCTAAGGTATCTTTGCTTTTGATGCTCTACGGTATTTCAACTCAAAGCTTCCAGGTCGAAGCAGGCTTCAGAAAATGATTGCCTCGTCTGATCAAATTTCTCTCATTACAATTAATCACCCAGCCTCAAAGTCAAGAAAATGCCCCAAATTCAACGGCCGGTCAAGATCAATGTAGATCTTGGTGAAGGCTATGGAAAGTCAGCAAGTCACACTGACAACTCCAACTAGTCGTAAGGTGAGATAGTTGACATGAAATGATTCAGCTTCAAATGCGGACCGGATGACGAACTCATCCCGCTGATCGATCACGCCAACATTGCCTGTGGTGGCCATGCTGGAGACCCGCTCATTATGGCCCAGACTGTACGCGCCTGTAAAGCTCATGGAATTGCTACCGGTGCTCACCCAGGCCTACCCGATGTCCAGGGATTTGGTCGCCGTGCAATGGTAATGGACCCTGAGGAAGTGGAAGCCATTGTGCGCTATCAAGTCGGTGCTTTGAAGGGATTTCTGGACGCCGAGGGCCTTCCGCTACATCACGTCAAGCCGCATGGTGCCTTATATGGGATGTGCTACAAAGATCGAGAGGTCTGCAGGGCAGTCTACAGAGCAGTGCCCCAAGGCGTGAAAGTTTTCGGATTGGCGGGAACAATACAAGAAGAATTAGCTAAAGAACTCGGCCTTGAGTTCGTGGCTGAACTGTATGGGGACAAGAAGTATAACAAGGACAGAACGTTGCAGATTGATCGGAAGGCAAAGTATCTGATGATTCCCACACAGCACTGCGTAGCATGCAGATGTCAAGGCAAATCGGAAAGGCTGACAACTTTGTGAACAGGCCGTGGCTACCTGAAGACGTCAAACATCACATCACAAACCAGCTGGAGAACTGCTCCGTGGTCGCCGCGACAGGAGAACGTGTTGAGCTCCCCTTGGGCGATTTTGAGATATCCCTGTGCTGTCACAGTGATACGCCAGGCGCACTAGAGATTGTCACAGCTGCCAGGCAGATGGTAGATGCTTTCAATAGTAAGCTTAAGTGATGGCTTGCCAAGGGTTTGCTTCTTTCCCTCTGGGCACGTCGAATAAGACTATCAACCATGGCCCGTTCGATCAAAGGCTGGTTTGCAGTAAGTTGAATCCGCTGCTATTATACAGCATACTGTCAATAGAAAGGTTTGTCTTTCAAAAGTCCCAGCCTTCTTTGAGGCCAATCGGTCCATGATGTTCTCTTCCAAAACCTGTCTTGCCAAAATCAGAGAATGCATACATACTACAGTACAATTGGAAGGCGCTTGCAAGTTGCAGCTGTCCTCCAGGTCCAGATCACACATAGCTCGCGTGGCGAACTGCCGCGTGCGGGGAAGCGTGTCTACATGCACGTTCCGTAACCTTGTCAACATGGTTTTGACAACGCTGCCGAACAAAAGAGGCTTCTATTCCGATGGCGATGGCATAGACCCCTGTCCAACTACCCCGGATTCCCCGGAATGGGATCTTGCCCCGGCCTCTGGGACAATCATGGGGTTGGGATATAAAGATTATCGCGCTCGTTTTTCGCTTTTTGCCTCGATGAACCTGTACCTCTGAAATCACCTCAAGGCTTCTTCACCTGTTTTGGCTTGTAGGTATGTTAGGAAGTTGAGGAGGCTCGGATACAGTCGTGAGTGTGGCTTGATTGAGTCTATTGGCCGAGGTAAAGTTCTGTTCATGGAGATGTCTGACTTGCCGCTCTATTGCCAGATGCCGGCATTGATTGGCCGCCCCTCTCAAACTCATGAGTTGCTACCCTACAATGCTCGGTAGGAGACCAATGTAGACATGACTGCGTCCCGCGTATTGATAAGTGTGCAGGTCCCAGGCATGTCTGTTATTGGGTCTTTCATTACACCACTTCTCCCCTTTGCGATATCTTATGCTTTCATGCTTACTGAACAGTATCCACTGATCTGATCCGACCCGTTTATTCTACCGAAAAACCTCATGTCCAACAAGATTGAGCCTGCTTTCTCAATGGAACAGAACGAATTCCACTCCCACGATGGCTCGGACGGTGCGCCTCTCTCGCGCCAAGTCACCCTCGCACTTACGCCAGAACAGTACGAACGGTTGTTCTTTTCGCCTTCGGCACCGAAGAAAGGAGATTTGGCGAAACGCTTAGGTAGGGAGATTCTCCCATGTATCTGGTCAGCGCAAGGCTGATATCCAGCTGTCAGGAAACCCAACACTTCTTGGTCTAATTGGCTTTCTTGTGCCATATACATCCACCGTCCTGATTCTACTGCAATGGCAAGGCGCAGTACCACCTTACAGCTTGGCTGGGATATGTGGCGATTATTACTTCCTCGGTGCTATCGCCATGAACATTGCCGGGATTTGTGAATTCATTCTGGGTAACAGTATGGCATAATCTTCGTTGGTTACCTAGATTCAAGCTGATATGTTTTGCAGCCTTCCCTTTCGCTGTATTCGTCATCTTCGGATGTCATTGGGGTTCTCTTGCCTACACCAACGATCCGATTCATCAAGTAACGGAGCCGTTCGGTCAACTTGGTGGAGCCACCGGCCAAGCATATAACTCATCTCAGGGTTTTCACAACGTCACCATGTAAGTCGAGACTGAGTCTGGCGTTTGGTCTTGGTTCAAATAAACTAACGAGATGTAAAGGTGCCTCGTCAGCTTCGTCTTGATGGTCGGTTTTCTCCGTGTGAATGCGATCTTCGTGCTGCTATTTCTTGGGCTGGTATTCCTATTTGCCTTCGTGGCTGCAGCAGACTTCTACACTCCTCATGCTCGGACGCCACAGGACCTTGAGTATGCCATGTATTTGCTAAAGATCGGAGGCGGCTTTGGTTTCATTGGAATCGTCTGTGGATGGTAAGATTTCCGTCTTATGTCAATCTCAAATCTACGAGCACTAAACAGTTACAGGTATCTAGCAATTCTGACGGTCTGCGAGGCCGTTGGTCTGCCTTGCCCTCTGCCAGTTTTCGACCTGAGCAGCAGGTTCTTCCCAGCTGACAAGAAAGAGGAAGGCAAGAAGTCTTGAGATCATAATGACGTGATGACCATACTTGCTATCTTTGTTTGGCTCTGCTACTATTTCGTGCAGGCCACCGATGCAACGATATGACCCTGGCCCAGCTAGCCCAAACGCCGCGTCAGTTTTAATTCAGCTGCCAACTTGGAAAAGGCATCTGAATATGGATGAGCCACGCAGAGATAGTCCCCTCAGATGATCTCGCGAAACGAAATTGTTTGCATTGTGCTGTCATGAATCAAATGAGAATTTGTATCTCTCTGTACACATCTTGTCACTTGAGGCTCTTTGTATGGTGTACGTCTTCCTTGTTCCTGAGTTGGACTCAGAGTCGCTCATACTCAATACCCATCCAGTCTCGTTGGTTATACAGCGTATACTCAGTTCACATTATGACATCCAGAGTCGTCTTTGCTCTAGCTTGAAAGTCGAGCTGCCATTCATATTTCAATGTTTGCATACCTCTTCTGTATGGTCATAACATATAAATTTTCGAGGCGAATGGCGACAGAACATAAATAGCAATCACTCGGCTCTACGCAGTCAGTTTGAATGCTGCTCATGTATGCAGGAGGCTAGGGTGGCATTCTGAACGGCTTGGTGGCGATTAAAGGAAAAGCCACTTCCGTGGTATCTGATTGGGAGAGCCACTGTGGAAGAGTTGATGGGTCTAGATCCCAAAATGTAACGAACCATCAAGGATCTGAGCCACGGTCCGCATGAATTACGGTAGACTTGGATTGAAATACGCATGAATGCATAAAGCTGCATCGTGGTACGGTGGTAAATCTGGAGAGCGATACCTCTGAGGTACAGTGCGCCTCCTTTACCATGTCCCTGCGCGCAGTCCGCCTAAGCCACAGTAGATCTATGTTGCAGCACGCCTGAAGTGCGCCTGACCAAGTATCCTGTCTTGGAGTCATTCCTTTGTACCTTACAAGCACTCCTGACATAGCGATCACTGGGTACTGTCTCAGAAGAAATGCACCAATTAGCAGCAGGCCATTATATCTTTGAAAGGAGTTGCGTCCGGTGTAGGAGTCTAGGCCTGCAACCGAGCCCATTATGCTGGAAAGCCTGCATAAAAGTCAATATTCAGATCTATGTCACATTCTTGAGGATTGTTTGCGCAAGCTTTGCCAGCCTGATGCAACTGTCTGCTTCTGAGAATGACATGTCAACCGAAAATGTTCGGGCGGAAAGGCTGACTGGTAGTGTATCGGATCGTCTCTGCAAAGCTGAAGCCGTGGCGAGAAGCGCATTCCAACCTGTAGCCATGCAACTACCTCCTCCCTTTAGTATTGATCTAGCAGCTATCTTTATACCCCCCACGTGAGGAGAAGAGCACACGCCCAAAAGTTCTCAAGGTTTTGGGAACACATCACAAAGAAGTAAGGTTTTAAAGGTTCATCGTTGTACCTGTCACACCTCTGCTGGATCAACCAGGATAGTATAGCAAGATACCTTTATGGAGACTTGTTGACGACAGGCAGAACTCCAACCAGGATTGTATTTTAATCGACGTGCTTCACAGTCATTGATGAAGCCTGAACATTGCCGAAGAATTGTTCCAAGCTGCATTAGCTACCTCTTCAACTGTGGTTCCTTTGAGAGCCGCAACAACACACGCAATTCTTTCCATGTTGCAGCTCTCATTACGTCCCTTCACCATGCAGTCCGCTTGCCACTTCTCCTTCTTCTTACTTGAGAAAGGGACAGGGGTTGATGCGCAGGCGCTTTTCACGAGATCAGATGTCGATTTCAAATCTCCCCAAGGAGAATCAGTCTCCAAGTGCAAGTGGTCGAGAGGAACAGCGGCCACCATTTCCAAGCTCTCCTTGTCTTGAAAACTGAAGCCGTTAACGCTTATATCCAAGCCCAGTTGTACTAGCTGTTGCATCTCAGTACTGGCTCCCACAAAACTGTGGACTAGCCCTGTTCGTGGAAGCTTTTGGGCATAGGGCTCAATGATAGCAACGAAATCGTCAAATGCAGAACGGCAGTGTAAGAACAATGGAATGTCCCATTGTTGCTCAACAAATAGATCCAACTGAGCCTTGAAGATGCGTATCTGATCATCCTTACTTGCGCGATCGAGACGGTCATAGTCCAGACCGAGCTCTCCATATGCAGAGACAAGACTCCGAGGCCCTGCGATATCGCTGTGAATCCGTTGAGATATTTCTCTCATGGTGTGGGGCAGATCGTGTTCAGAAATTGTAGCATGATATGGATGTATGCCAATCGTCATTGAGCACTGCGCTGGGTGCGATTTGCATATAGCCAGATTCGTGTCAATGTCCGAGACTGACATACCGGTCAGTATGACCTTTTGGACACCTGCAGCGAGGGCTCTCTCCAGCACATGATCAAAGTCTGGTTTGTGATGATGCTTTTGACGGTAGATACCCTGGAACTCGCTAGCAGTAGCAGTGACAGCAACCTACGGACCGCGTGATTAGAAGTGTCATGACAGAATGTGGAAATTTATAGCCGCTGGCGAACAACGCAGACTCACGTCGGCAAACTTGAGGTGCGTTTTGACTGGGTTGGACATTTTTACAGCTATTGAGTAACAATAGGATGAAGCTTTTGAACAAAGTCTTGACCAGACACCCAATACTTTAAGTAGTTTCCCAATGGCAACAGCGTTACATATGGATTCTCCAGAGCGTGTTGATTAGATAGTCCCTTGAGGTCTAAGAGAAGCTGAAATTGACACGCGCTGAGGGTAGAGCTACTGAGATGCTCTAGATGATCTGGCTGCTCAATGGCCTTTAGATATAAAGATGTGTTGCTCACTCTGTCCTCTAGATAACGCTCAGCCACTGTGCGCACATTTGGCTTCACAGCGCGAGGTCACCGGCCCGGAACTTTCCACTCATGACATAACATGTACATAGTAGGGCGTGAGGGCTTCTGGCATTGAGCCAACCTCTCTTTATATCAATATACAGCAATGGGTTAAGCTGACACCAGATGAAAGTTGGAGCCATCCTCTTTTAGCTGCTTTCCTTCAGAATAACCTTCGTTGGCCGCAGTCGCATATGTTGTTGTTCTCTCACCATGGCTCTTGAGTTGGATGATATGCCTGACATGTCCATGCAACTCGCCAACTTGGATGCCCAAGCCCCAGGCACTGCCGCTGATCGCCACACGAGTCGCGATGGGCCGCCGGCATCTTCGCGACCAGAATCATCACTTCCACCTGTAGATCGAGGAAGGCAGGCATGGGCATTTCTACTCGCCTGCTGGATCGTAGAAGCTCTAGTGTTCGGTGTGTCTCGAGTCTTGACTGGACTCAGTTTTTTCTCCTCGCACGCTGACTTTGCCTGGGCAGGATTCGGCTTCTCGTTTGGTGTCTTCCAAGACTATTATAGCACCCACAATTCGTTTGGGGACTCGGGCAGTATTGCTGTGATCGGTACAACCATGATAGTATGATCAGAGACTGAAACATTCCGCATCTATGTGACTTTTCGTGACAGGAGCTGACATCAAGATAGGGCACCATATACATTGGTACACCATTTGTACTGGCTCTTTGCCGGTACAATCCTCGTCTTGCAAGGTGGCTTACACTCATTGGGCTCCTGATCAGCTCTGTAGCAATGGCGATAAGCTCTTTCTGCACAACAGTTCCTCAACTGATTGGAATACAGGGGCTGGTGTTCGGCATCGGCGGATGTCTGGCATACTGTCCGTGTGTACTGTATATTGACCAGTGGTTTGCACAGCGGAAAGGTATGGCATACGGTATTGTATGGAGCGCCGGAGGGTTCGGTGGTGCAATCTTGCCTTTACTGCTTGAGTTTCTGCTGAACCGTTACGGCTTTCGAACGACTACACGGATCTGGGCTGTGGCACTTTTTGCAATCTCTGCCCCTCTGTCTTTCCAGATCAAACCAAGGTTACCATATTCTACTATGGCCGGAATCAACACGAGGCTCATCAACGTCAGGTGCTATACCTCCAGGGCATTTATCCTCCATTCAATTGCAAACATCATCCAAGCGCTAGGGTACTTCCTCCCGGGTTTATATCTGCCTACCTACGCCCGAGAGACCTTTGCGGCTTCAGGCTTTTCGTCTGCTCTAACCTTGATACTGGTTAATATTGGCGTGGCTGTTGGTTGCGTGGGGATGGGCTCCCTGACAGACAAAGCCCAGGTGTCGACGTGTATTGCCATCTCAGCGATTGGGGCAGCTTTCTCTGTCTTGCTGGTCTGGGGCTTTGCAGATTCATTATCTGTCCTCTACTTGTTCTGCGTCATGTATGGAATGTGTGCGGGATCATGGACGACTGTCTGGCCAGGCATCATGAGAGATATCGCTCGACGGGTTGAGAGTGAGAATTACGGTTTCGTGGACCCGGTCATGATTTTTGGCCTCTTATGCATCGGAAGAGGGCTAGGAAACGTCATCTCTGGGCCTATGAGCAACGCTCTTCTCAAAGGGATGCCATGGCAGGGTGACGCTATAGGAGGTTACGGAAGTGGGTATGGGGCGATGTTCGTCTTTACTGGGTTGACCAGTCTAGCAAGCGGATTGGCATTCATCATGAAGCTCGTAAACATATTGTAGGCCCCAGGTCCGGAGAAATCTATCCTACTTAGCAGTATCATCATGAAATCTTTAAGGTATAGCACAAGAGGATATCAATCGCTCATAGATAGAATCGCCTGATTATGTATCAGGTATAGTTCTTCAACACGTAGTCATCTCAGGATCTAGTATAGGAATCTGGACATCCTTCAAAGGAGTCGGGTATGCTGACCTTTGGGGTCTGTTTACTGTGTCCCTACAAATGTTATCCTACCACAAAACTTCTGTTCGGCCGAAAATCAGGAACTTGTTTGAGAACATGGTTTACAAGCAAGCTATTGCGATAAACCTCTAGTAGTCAAAAGTCACATTATGGTAACTCCAGCAAGGTCAGCTTAATACTACGGTAAGGTAAGGCAAAGCACAGCACATGGTGGTATCGTATCTTTGTGAGGCTGATGAGGCTGGCATTCTCGTCACCTTACTACCGCTAGTCAGGTGTCAGACCCTTGTGCCAGGAATGCATGTCGGCAGGTATGTATGTTCGCCTGATGGTGAGGGACGCAGTTGAGGTACAGGTAGAGTCGAGATGCCCAGGGATGCTTGTGTCACTCTCGACAAGCCTAAATTAGGAGTTAGGCTCTGCGCCATGCAGCGGCTTGGACAGCCCCGGTCTCCAGATCATCCATCATTACCCAATAACCGGGAAGATGGGTTCTCTGACCAGGTTTCCAGGTTTGCTTGGGGTTCATCACAAGCGAGGGAACATGCACTTTTTTTCTTGATGACACGCTGCTACGGTCACATCACAAGGAAGCCAGCCATGCCGGCAGAGGGGTGGCCTTGATCCCTCGAGGAGATCGAGTACGGTAACTTGCTCAATTGCTCGCATCTACGTTTCTGCACGGTCACTGCTGCGCATCAATTCAGTACGACCATATGCCTATCCCGAAGAGCCACTCTACACACCACCAGCATGAACCACCTGCAGCCATGTCGAGTCCTTAGTCTCCGGTGTCAGGCGAGATGGACTTAGCAAGACAGGAAAGACAAATACGCACAGACTTGCATTCCGAACGTGCAAGGTAGGTACCCTTAAGACCGAATATATATGTCGTTGTTGTCGGCCACATAATCCAAAAGAAAGTGTAGTTGCTCATTGAGTGGGAGGTCTATTGCTTGTTTTCAAGTCGATTCTAATTTTCCTCGGTATCACAATGCTGGGAATTAAGCAATCTTGTTTCTTCTTTCTCACCTGCTTATCTGCAGTGAGCTGTTCATCCGTTCGACGAAACCAAATTCAGAAAAGGGCATCGCAATGTCCTGATATATGGCAATCGGTCGCTGATGACCTGACGGCATCTTTCAGTGGCTGCACCCGACAAGCAAGCTTTGGGATCCGGTTTGCTTTCCACGATGCAGGTACGTGATGGTAGCCGACGTTGTTCGAAGCTGAGACAACTACTGACCCTACCCCATCATCAGCGGCCTACTCCTCCAAGACACCTTTCTATGCTCCAGCAGCCGGTGGTGCAGACGGGTCACTCCTGCTGAGCAACGAGGAGATCTATCGCCCGGCTGAGAATCCCATGCTGGGCTACCGACAATTTCTTCTGAACGTCTACCAACAATACCAGAACAGAGGGGTCTCTGCAGCCGACCTCATCCAGTTCGCAGGAAGCTTAGCAATCAAGGAGTGTGGTGGTCCCGTTGTCCAAACGGTTGTTGGCCGAACAGATGACTCGACCGCTGCGCCTGACGGCTTCCTCCCAAATGCCTTCGGTCAAGGCTCGGACTATACCACCTTGACTCAACTGTTTGAGGACAAGGGTTTCAGCCATAAAGATTTGGTGGCCTTGGTTGGAGCTCACACCGTCTCGAAGTCGTTCGCTCAGTCCGCCAATGGATTTCCGTCAGGAGCACCCCAGGATCGTACTCCAACTACATGGGATAACGACTTCTACAACGATACGCTCACCCACCCAGACGGTGTGTATACGTTCAACTCGGACATCAGCCTATCACAAGGTTCGGATACCGCTCCCATATTTCAGCAATTTGGTGAATCTGCTAGTGAGTCTCTTTCTGCAAAGCTGAAAGGTCTAATAAACTGGTATTTGACTGACATATCTGATAGGTGACTGGCAAGCGGCTTTTACTTCCGCAATGTATCGTATGAGCATACTTGGAATCCCCCAGAACGTTGTGGCTGGCTTTACTGACTGCACTTCTCTGATATCTTAAATTCGTACGTACTTATAAAGCTTGACCTTTGCATTGTACAGCGTGTTGTTCAGCCTTTGAGCAGAATATTTGGCTGTGATTTTCACAATTAATTGGTATAGCGAATTAGAGCTGAGAGAATGCACCGAGTTATTAAGCATTTTCGTAAGTTCGTTATCTTTGCCGATTCGGTTGAAGCTCTAGTTGATGCTTAGTGGGCTGCGGTGTCCTCTTGGTGCATCATCGCCCTAGTGTTGTGCATGGTTACTCAATGACGGAACCCAGCTGAAGCCTCAGGATGCGATGCTTGCTGAAGGATACTTGGGTACCTTCCTAGGATGTACACGCCCAAGCCACTGCCAGCCCGTCCAGAACGTATCTACAGCTGAAGGGCTGACTGTTCTGACTGGTGTTGCAACACATCGTATCTGCTGGTCGATGGGAAGTAGACATCGAGACTCTCGTTGCCACATCAAAAGCTACTATACATTAAACAAGTAGCTGCCATGTGACTATGCTTCTTATCAATAGTTACGATCCTAGTCATACGGTTAGAGACAACAGTGCTCCAAAGGTACCTGCCACCGAGGAATAGTTTGGACACTGCATGACGCAAAGAATATGCATATATGCGCTCCTTGCTATAGCACACTCAGTACTGTTAACAAGACGTCTTGACGACATCTCATGAACCCAACAAGCGCCTAAAGAGACACTTCTTGTCCCACACCCTTATCCAACACCGACGGAGGGATTTCTTTCACCAACGACTATACTTTCACAACATCACACATAGAACCCTACTTCACTCAGGGAAATGTAACTCTATTGGAAAGCAACAGACGGACACCAGATACCGGACACCACCAATGTGATGGTAGGTGCATTGCTTTACGGAAAAAGGCTGAATTGATGAGTGGGTTAAGACTATTCGTGACTCGTTTCATTCATATGCTCAATTATTTATGCTCTGGTCTATCGTGAACCGCAGTGTCTCCTTAGACACATGACACAGTAGGGCTGGCCAGGTGTCCAAAGAGAAGGCTGCCCACGAACACTCCAGCGAGAACCGACATGAAATAGCCGACGTTCATGGTCATTACAGCAATCATACTGTCAGGGAGTCAGTCATCCGCAGTCTGGTCAATTTGGTACTCGCCCAAGTATCACTTACAGTAGATAGCTGACACCAGCAAGTAAAACATCCAGAGTAGCAAGTATCACGGCTTCGCTGGCCTTCCATTGCCGCCGAGCGGGCTTCTCGGCAGAAGAGCGATATGCAGAGTTGGACGAGCGGCGGCTGCTGACAGCGGCGAAGACATCGTTGAAGCGGGTGCGGAGGACCAGGAGACCACGGACGATGACGGCGAGGACGATGAGGAAGATGCAGGTGCCCGCATACTGGCCGGTGGAGGTGGGCGCCCAGCTAGAGGAGAAGAGAGGCGTGTAGGTGGATGTGAAGAAGGTCATCATCATGTTCTGCATGCTCATGAACATCTTGCCATTCTTGGCGGTCCTCATGCCCATATTCTTCATCATCATCTTCATCATGGCCATCATTTGCGACATGCTCAGCATCACCGTGCCGTCGGTGGACGAGGGCATTGCCATGCCTGACATTGTCTCGCTGGCCATTCCAGACATGGTTGGAGTTGGCGATCCGCTCATGGCCATGCTCATACCCGACATGGCGTCCATCGTTAAACCAGGAATTGAAGGCCGGCGCTGATGCTATGACAGCTTGTTTGTTGGCGGATCACGACTTTGCTGGAGATATTGTTTGTCTTGGACCAGATGGCAGCCAGAGGAATCGTCGAGGCGATGCACCGCTATTGAATCACAGAAGGGAAATGCTTTATCAGGCTTTTGCTAGAGGACTGACTGATCGAMCCAGCGAGTGAGCGAGTTTCTTACATGTCGTGGGCCTTTTCCAGCCTTCTTACATTCCATCTATTCGCCCGACGTCTCCAACAGTATCTACACCCTCAACGCTAGCCATGGGGTGGAGTGGAAACTTGCTCATTGCAAACACAGTCGAAGGGCGATTATTGTGCGTATAGCCAGAAAACCGCCTCATACTAAACTTATACCCTTACAGAGCCGCCTACCAAAAGCAGTAACCTAGTCCTGGAAGATTAGACGGTTAGGGGAGGATATTGACCAATAGTGAGCCGATGACTTTGATGACTGTCCGAATCCGGTAGGTCCAAAACTTGAGCGTCATCAGTGGACCATCTTTAGACGGATTGCTGGTAGTCTTTTAGGGCTGATCAGTGAGATTAGTAGCGAAATACGTGGATCTCCATCCCCATCCGTCTAGATATGGTCGCGGAGGCTTGGCATGAGCATGTTTCTCTCTGTCGAGCATCGTTTCCGTCTCATCTAGTCCGACTAGGGCTGGGAAATGGTGATGTTTCTGTGGATATCTTGCTCTTCTCACACCGATGAAGGACGGGACTATGCGGATGGCGAGAGGGCGGAAGCGAGTCGCTGCTGTCCTGGCTAAGCATTGCAAGGATGACGGATTGTTCGACAGTTGCCGTAGCAGATACATATTACCTACCTATGTCTTGTTCATGTTTGCTCGATCTTTGATATTACGACATTCTCATCCACCTTCAATCCTATCGTCCAGCACGGCTCTCTGATCGCCATTGTAGGTCGATTGAGATCGCGCAGGTGTTGCAAACATGGCGAGCTGGCTCTCATATCCTCTCGAACTGGACTCCAGTCGGTCGTTCAACTGCGCACACAAGAACTTCACTGCGGAAGAATGCCAGTATTACTCTGAGCGCTGGCGGTTCTGGTAAGAATCACCAAGCTTTCCAACCTCGAGACGACCGCATGACAAGCATCGTTGTCGTTTCTTGGCGATTGATCTGACCACTTGCTCCAGGTATCAAGCCGACCATGTCTACGCCCTTTCCTCGGTCGCTTTCTTCATGACCACCATTGGTGTCTTCGTCCTTGGCTACGCCCTCACACAATTGCTGTCCTTCAGCACACGTAAGGGCCCATCATCATGGCAAAAAGTGCTCGCCGCCCTGCGTTACCTCTCCTATCGTGGCTTCCGCGTCGAGTCGCTTCGATGGACTACAGCTCCTGTCGGACTGTTGCTTCTGGCAGCAGTTGGGACCATCTTCTTTTTCAGTAGGTGATGGCAGTCCTGAAGGAAGATGATGAATACAAACTGACCTTCTACTCCACTCAGCCATTGACCTGGCTCCAAAACCATACTACTGGCCGAACCTGGACTGGGGAAGCTCACCACCACTTGCGACCAGATCTGGTTGGTTGGCACTAGGATGCATGCCGTTCATATTGTAAGTTCAGGGTCTTGGCTTCAGAAGTTCATCGAGTTCAATTCTGACATATGCCAGCGCGACTGCAACCAAATCAAACTGGATCACATTGGTGACTGGCGTTCCTCATGAAAAGCTGCAGGTGTTCCACAGGTGGTCTGCCTACGCCTTCCTCGTCCTTGCTCTGATGCACACATTCCCTTTCATCGTGTATCACATTCGGAACCACGACATGGTGGCGCAGGTCACCGAGAAGAACACCCTCTACTACTGGACTGGAATTGTTGCGCTTGCTTTCCAGGCTTGGCTGACCTTCGCGTCCTGGAGCCCCATCAGGTAAGTCGCCGTCATGTTCTAAGCCCTCTCGTCAGTTGCTAATTATTAAACCCAGGAAACTCGGATATGAGTTCTTCAAAGCCTCCCATTTCATTTCGGTGGCTTTTTTCGTCGTCGTTTTCTTCTGGCACTGCGATTCCACGCTCACATCATGGTAAGTGCTCAAATCAAGATCTTCGACGGCGCGATGACACAAGTGCTAACACTACTAAAGGAGTTACTTCATTGTTACAGCCGCAATCTACGTCCCGTGCTTCGCGTTCACATGGCTCAGAACTCTGTGCGAATACGGCACCAACCAGAAAGCACAGCTCTTTGTGGAAGACAACGACTTCATTCGCATCACCATCCCTGCCGATTTTGACTGGGTTCCTGGCCAGCACTGCTTCCTTCGCTTCCGGAACTTCGGCATCCACGCTCTCACTTCTCACCCCTTCACTATCTGCTCGCTTCCATCTGCTTCGCCTGGTAAGCAGTCTAAGATGGTGTTCTACCTTCGTCGTCGAGGTGGGTTGACCGCAAGGCTATACAGCCTCGCAAAGAAGCAACCTGGAATTTCGGTACCTGTCCTGGTAGACGGCCCTTATGGCGGTGTCGATATTCACAAGTTCGACAGCTTCGACCGCACACTGCTTGTGGCTGGCGGGTCGGGTGCTGGCTGGATCCTGCCTTTCATCGAAGAAGCGGTCAGGGGAAGCATCGCTACCCGGGTACCGGAACAGTACTCGGAATCCAAAGCCGGCGAGAAGGTGGAGGTGACCAGCAGCAGCGTTTCCCAACATACTGGGACAGATCGATCTCCATCCATGCGGGTGGTGTTGGCCACAAGAGACCTCGCCACTCGCATGTGGTTCAACGAGCGCGTGTCCGACCTCATGTCACGGTACTCGTCCATCGAGTCATCCTTCAGACCTGAGATCCAAATATATCTGACCGACGAGGCGGAAAAAGTGGTCACTGGCCAAACACTGCCCGATGGCAGTTCCGGAAGATCATCGTCTTCCTATGAAGATGAGTACACCGCTCGTAAGCTGGGAGGGAAGCGCGACACAGACGCTACGACGAGCATCCAAGGCGAGGAGCTGGCTGGGCGTCCTGCGTTGTCCAAGATAATCCAGGAGGAGACTTCGGCCACGTCAGACGCTGGCCAGTCTGTGGGTGTCTATGTCTGTGGACCCGACTCCATGCTGCATGATGTTCGCAACGCTGTTGCCACTGGCAACTTGAGACTGCTGAAGGGTTCAGGGTCTGGCAGCGTTTATTTGCATACAGAGCACTTTTCATGGGCCTAGGGCCGTAGAAAGGTCTAACGATAGAGATGAAATTATGTCCATGTAATGACGCCATGACCATCCCATTTATTTACCACGTGCAATTTATTTGCGATAGCCGCTGACCAAGTCAACTGATTCTCGTATGGACCATCGCCTGACGTTCAATAGCACTCAATTTTTACCTCGCTCCTACAGTATTGACTTATAGTACCACAGAACTGCACCCAAATATAGAAGACACACACTGGAAGGAGGTAGACTGGGAAGAAACACATTGATACGGTGATGTCATATATCGGTTCCCAAGACGTTTGCCCAGACAGCTAGGTATGAAACAGCCGCAAACAGCACACCTCTAGCATGAACCCGAAAGATGAACGCATTCCTGAGCCTATTTGGCTTCGATGAAAAGCAGTCTTGGCTTCAACACTGGCCATCCGAATAAAAGTACATTTTCTTTTTGGCGAACACGCCGGCGTATCCTCCCGTCATGTCATGCCGTCAAATATTATGAGGCTAGCTTTACTTGCTGGGGCCCTTGACAATGCAGGTCAGTGGCCAGATCGAATGATTGACGATATGAAAAGCGGCGAAGAGATCTTACTGGACAACTAGAGCAACTGCAGCTGCCAGGCTGGCAGGTGCATTCCTTGCAGGTACAGCTGGCGGTTCCACAACCCATCTTTGATATGTTTGTCTTGTGAGAGCTTTGCGTTGAGCGTTTTTTGGGCAGCGTGGATATGTTTCTCTTGTGTAGAGCTCTGAGAGAGAGTTTGTGTGTATGTGGGAATGTCTGTGAGTGGTGTGTTTGAAGAAGTGAAGATGATCTGCAGATCAAGACTACTGGCGGTTGGGTTATATAGAAAGAAGGGCAGGTACATAAACGTGTGTCAAGAGAACCTCCGGATGTAGNAAGTATGATGGCATGCGGCAGAATTTGGGCCACATCACGTGGACGACGCAGAATTGCCTCTCTGCACCGTCCGCAAAAACACCGCATAGAATTGGGTAGGTACTGCAGTTGCCATCCAATCATCTTGTGGTCTTGGAATTTATTTGATAAGGTTCGTTGTTGGTCCGTTGAGTGAGCCAAACCTTGGGGTACCTGGCTCTTCCAAGAGGTGAGTATCGCTTGCTTCCACCAGAGGTTCGCTGAGCCGTCTGAAGGGTCGGTGGCGAGTGAACAACACCCTGCTGCGAAAGATATCAGGAACCCCTCACTGCCAGGCACGATGCCGTGTCTCTACAGTGGTATTCCATCAACATGTGACCCAACCGCGCTGTACAGTATGTCCATAACAAAACCACACCTCCGTAGTAAACGCTGCAGGTGTTGAACTTAATGATAAAAAAAACCTGGGTTGTAGTCACCTGGGAATTGATACTACTGCCATAGCGAATAGCCAAGGCATGATTATGGCCCACTGCACTGTTACATCGCCGAAATGGAAATCGCGAGCCTTCCAAACCGGCCCTATTCCGGCCTGTAGCAGAGTCGGTTGTTTGATAAACCTTCTTCTAGAAGTAGGGCATCTTGCTGCAGGGATATTAGTATAGGATAGCCCACCCACCTGCCCTTCCCATCGTGAATAGGTATTGATAGCAATGGAATGATTCTTTCTCCATCTGCAATTTTGTTCGCTCTCAAGGCTACGCCCAGTGATCGCATGTTGTCCAGAAGAACTATGATAATCATGACTTACACAAAAACCCACTTGCCGCTTCCACCTGGAGTTATCAGCAGGCACAGATTAAACTGCAAACTCGACCTGGCGTTTATCTCTGAACAATATTACCTTCGATAGACATTGAGAGAAGTTGTCCTTTGTGAAAGTCGAGATGTAGAGATTAGAACAGAAGATGTCGACTTATCGATCCAATTGCGAACCTTCTTTGAGCAAGGGCACGCCGACTTACAACCCTAACCTAGGCGTAGCAGAAGATCCAACACGAAGTAGAACAATGGAGATGCTTCACTGTCGCTTCATCGAGATCATATGCGGTATCAGGGGCGTGGTGAACAGGCCATACTCAAATGCTTCATCAGCCTAGACATCATACAAGGGTAGCGTTCCTCAGCACACAAGAGGCCGGAAGGGTATAGAAGACAGGCTTGAAACGTCCAAGAAGACCCTCGAAGCGCTGCAGCAGGCAGCAGGATATTAAAATGTCGAAAGGAGAGAATCGTCGTCAAGATCCTTGCCAGTAGGAATGCTTTCTTAGGTAACGACAGCCGAGTATGCTAACGTCATGTGTCCAAGGCCAAGTAAACAATCCCAGGTTGCGGCGTGAGGATCCCGACACACAGCGAGTCCGACCCTCAATCACAGCGACTAGCTTGGCTGCGCCCCTTGGCATTGTCGACACCCTCAAGGTCACCTTCATTCAATGATGAGTCAACGACCTTCTGATTCCGATTTGGCACGAACCTCGTGTATTAACTTGGCGTATGATGGAAAAGCAGAAAGTCCAGTACTTTCAGTCATTGGTCGATATCTAGTTGGTGTAGGCACCCTACTTTACTTCGTCCATCAACTCCCTACCCGTCCTCATCTCGCGCGCGAAAGGCCGCGTAACCAGACGAGACCA
Organism: Leptoxyphium fumago; assembly: GCA_001660795.1. NCBI lineage: Eukaryota > Fungi > Ascomycota > Dothideomycetes > Capnodiales > Capnodiaceae > Leptoxyphium > Leptoxyphium fumago. The sequence goes on along the minus strand of LSHF01000036.1, from coordinate 54,622 downwards.
AAGACTTCTTTGTGTCTGCTGCTTGAGTTCACTACCAAAACCCGTTGGGCCGTCTAATGCTACATATTTCGAAACATCACGTTGCCCTTTGCTCTTGTATAACCGCATTGGTTGGCCATTGTCCAGAAGCTCTCAGATCATAGAAGTCGAGAGATGACTTGATATAATTCGTTGGCTCTCTGATTGATCGTGTCGCACCCTTGCTGACATCAACTTCACCACGGAAATCAAAGCTGGGAGGCGACTATGAAACTGGGGAAGCTATGGGGGCGAAAAGATGCAGTGGCAAGCCAGGCCGAGGCCGAGGCCGAAAGTCCTCAACAAGGAACTTCAAATGGTAGTGAAAATGAGAAGGAAAAGGATGTGTGGGCATCGACAAGCCTTACAGAAGAACAAAAGGCTATTGTCAAAGCCCAAGCCAATACCACATCGACAGACAAGAACTCGGCTGGTCTCCTGTCTGTCTATAGATTCGCAAGTCCTACAGACCTCGTCCTGGTTTCATTGAGTGCTGTCTGCTCTGCCGGTAGCGGGCTCCCCATACCTTTGATGTTTGTCGTCTTTGGTCAGTTGATTGGCGATATATCTCAGTATTCGACTGCAGACTCCACTTCCTCATCCGCAAACTCCACCAACATTCTCGGCACTGGTAGTTCTTCTCAACGGGTTCTCATATTGGTCTACCTGGCAATAGCTGAATTCGTGCTGTCGTACATTTGGACGGTTGGATGGCAGCAGTCCGGTAGGCGGATTGCCAGAAGGGTTCGTGAACAGTACTTCTCTGCGCTGCTCAGCCAGAATATCGGCTTTTTCGATACGTTCGGCGCTGGAAAGGTCACATCGCATATCACCAACGATATGAACAGCATTCAGGCTGGGATCTCCGAAAAGGTCGGCGTCACTATCCGGACGGTTGTCATGGTCATCGCAGCGTTCGTCATCGGATTTGTGCAATACTGGGCCCTTGCTTTGATCCTGTCATCTTCGTTGATTGCCATATTCATCCTGAGCGGCTTGATCGCTGTTCCCATGCAGGCAGCCAACAAGAAGACCGCAGATGGAGCTGCCCAAGCAGGAGTGATTGCCGAGGAGACCTTCTCTGCCATCAAACTTGTCTCTGCTTTGAATATGCAAAAGCGGATGAATGCCAGGTACCATGTCCATGCCTTCGATGCCGCTCACTGGGGCGGACTGTCCAAGGCTTACATCGGAATGATCATTGCGTGTCTGATGTGCATCATCAACCTCATGTATGGTCTAGCGTTCTGGCAGGGTGCAAGGTTCATGCGGAGCAGTTCTAGCAATCTTGACATCGGTGGCATCATCACAACGCTCTTGGCTATCATGGGAGGCTCATTCTCACTAGCAGCTCTCGCGCCGAACGTCCAAGCTTTTACAACAGGCTCTACAGCAGCAGCCTCAATTTTCGAAGTCATTGATAGGAAAACGCCTATTGACGTTCGATGCAAAGACGGCCGTGACGCAAGTGAAATCCAGGGAACTATCCAGTTTGACGACATTCATCTCGTGTATCCGTCCCGACCAGACAGGTCTGCCATCAAAGACTTCTCCCTCACAATCGCCGCTGGAAAGACCACGGCACTTGTGGGTCCCAGTGGATCCGGCAAGACGACAGTGGTTGGACTCATTGAACGTTTCTATGATCCAATCCAAGGCAGTATAACAATCGACGGGATCGATATCAAGGAGTACAATCTGGCCAGCCTTCGTGAGCAGATTTCCGTGGTCAGCCAAGAGCCGATTCTGTTCAGCCGCAGCATACGTGAGAACATTGCATTTGGATTTTCCAAACGCCAATTGGCCACTTTGACCGAGGAGCAGAAAGCCACGAAAGTTGAGGAGGCTGCGACCCGCGCGCACGCTGCTGAGTTCATCTCTGCCCTGTCCGAAGGATATGATACCCTCGTCGGCGACAGGGGTGTCCTCCTGTCAGGCGGCCAACGCCAGAGAGTTGCCATCGCACGTGCTATAATCTCGGAGCCGAAGATCCTGCTCCTCGATGAAGCGACCTCGGCTCTGGATACGGTGAGCGAGAGACTTGTGCAGGATGCTCTCAACGAAGCCTCAAAGCATTGTACCACTGTTGTTATTGCACACCGTCTTTCCACCATCAAAGATGCTGATACAATTGTAGTTGTTTTGGATGGCAAGGTCTGTGAGTCAGGTGGACATGATGAGCTGCTGGCTCGAGATGGTGTATACAAACGACTCGTAGATGCCCAGTCACTTGCTCATGAAACAGCATCCGATCCCGAAAACGGAATAGCGAAAATAGCCATTCAGCATGGAGACCAGGACCTTGGGACAACGACACAAACCAAGACTGTCACTTCGAAGCCTGGCTTTGAGGCGGAGATGTTGAACCTCAAAAAGGCTGCAACTCACTCATCAATAGCTGACAGCCAAGACACTTCTGTGGCCAAAATGGGCAAGTCAACTCGACCATCTGTGTGGGCAATGACCAGATTCATACTTCGCTTCAACGCGTCTGAACGTTGGATCATGGCTGCAGGCGCCTCGTTGTCTGTGATATCTGGCTTGGTGCAGCCAGTAGTTGCCGTCTTCTTTGCGAAGTCAATATTTGCCTTGGCTGTGCCAACATTATCCCCTGGAATCAATTTCTGGTCGGCTATGTACCTGATGATTGCATTTGTAGCACTCTTTGCTTTAGCCGGTCGTGGTTATCTGTTCGGGATCTGCTCTGCCAGATTGACGAGGCGCTTCCGCACGACCATTTTCAACTTCATACTGGAACAAGACGCAGCTTGGTTTGACCTCTCTGATAACTCCCCTGGAATGCTCACATCGCTACTCGCAACAGAGCCGGAGAACGTGGCAGGAGTCTCTGGGGCAGCTTTGGGTACACTGATCGACAGTGTCGTGACACTCTTCGGTGGACTGATCCTCGGCCTTGCGATTGCCTGGAAGTTAGCTCTGGTCTGCATCTCTGTAGTTCCAGTTGTATTGGCCAGCGGATTTCTCATAGTGTCGCTCGAGGCAAAGTTCCGCGAGCAAGGCAAGAAGGCATTCGAAAAGTCGGCTGCAGATGCATGTGAGTTGATCGCTGGAGTAAAGACGGTTGCGGCTTTGGCCAAGGAAGACCATGTCTGGCAACTGTATCACGAACAGCTTGTTGCAGCAGAAAGAGATGGTTTACGGGGGGTCTTAGTCTCTTCTCTCTTCTTTGCGGCTTCACAAGCCTCGCCTCTGCTCGTGTTTGCTCTCGTGTTCTGGTATGGAGGAAAGCTGGTTGCGTCTGGCGAGTATGGCCCCGTTCAGTTCTACATCGCTTTCCAAGCCATTATCTTTGGGGCACAGAATGCCGCCGCCTTCTTCGCTTTGAGCTCAGACATCGGCAAGGCGCGGGCGGCAGGAGTGAGGTTATTCGGGTTGCTTGGTGCGAATTGTGTTGTCTTCGACGACGAGAACAAGAATGAAGATATCGACCCGAAACCGACTCAGCCAGACATCGCTCTTGCGCCAGGCGACCTGACCTTCGACCATGTAAGCTTCAAATACCCGCACCGAAGTTCGGTAAAGGTGTTGGATGATGTCAACATCTCAGCTGCATATGGAAAGTTCATCGCCCTCGTCGGGCCATCCGGAAGCGGCAAATCCACCATCATCAGCCTCATCACTCGTCTCTACGATCCAACATCCGGTACTATCAGGCTCGGCGATGTCGACTTTGACGATATATCACCTTCGACCCTCCGTGATCAACTCTCGCTTGTTTCACAGGAGCCTGTGCTCTTTTCGTCATCTGTGCGAGAGAACCTCATGTTCGGCTTACCCTCTGCGCAGACGTCGGTGGACGATGAACTCCTGCATCAAGCTTGCAAGGATGCAAACATCCACACCTTCATCGAATCCCTCCCAGAAGGCTATGATACTCTTCTGGGTAGCAAGGGGGTCACGCTATCTGGCGGCCAGCGACAGAGGCTGGCCATTGCACGCGCTCTTCTACGAGAGCCGCAGATCTTGCTGCTGGACGAAGCCACCAGCGCCTTGGATTCCGAGTCCGAGGCATTGGTCCAGCAAGCCCTCGACAAGGTCGTCGACGGAAGGGCCAGGACGACCGTTGCGATTGCTCACCGCCTGAGCACGATTAGAAAAGCTGACTGCATCTTTGTTATCGCCAACGGCAGAGTCGTCGAGGCGGGAACTCATTCTGAGCTGATCGCCAGACAGGGCGGCGTTTATCAGAGTCTTGCTAGGCAGCAAGACCTGGGGAACTAGAACCTTCATCTATACTCGCTCCACGATGTGCGTCAATCTTTTTTTTTCTCAACTCGCCCATTAATACAGCAGGCGTTTCGTTTGGCGTACCGAGCACTGGCTCGAAGTCCGATTTGCATTTCCATTCACTCCAAGACCCATAGATGGTGAGGGACGAACACTACACTACCTTTCTGCATGTAAATATAGCATTACTCTACTCAACGTAACGTTGAAATCATACAACCACTTGAGATATTTCACTTCTAGATATCAAAATCAGCGACTCCATTCTGGTTGGAGTTCTGGGAGAATGGCTGTAGGGATGCCTTTTCCTTGCTACGATCGGCTGCCTGAGGTTCAAAGAGCATAGACACAGTGCTTCTGCTGGGGAAAGCAAAGTCCGTTCTACCTCCTTATATTAGGGCTCCAAAGGGCATCTAGTCTCTGGTATTTGCGTAGGCTGTCCTCGCTAATCTACATTGTGGTGCTCTTGAGGTCTTTTATGTATCAAGTGATGAGGTATTCAATCTGCATTACGCTTTATATGTAGCAAAGCAGAAGGTGTAGGCCACGACTTTCGGCCAGCTGACCGAATCTGGATCATTAAGTACTGTACCTACTTTAGGAAGGTATCAATACGACCTTTCAGAGAATGTTCTACTGATCAGTGAATAGAACGACCTTGTCTTCGCCTCCATCGGAAACTTCACTGGTTGAGATGACACTAGGTAACATTCCTGGCTTCTACTATGATGAAGAAAAGAAAAAATACTTTCAAATTCAGAAAAATCACAATGCTCCCCCTTCTGCATCACGATACACAAAACAGGCCGTGAAGAAAGAGCAGCAAGTACATCGAAAACGTAAACGAGATGAGCAAGATGCTGCCAAACGAAAGGCAGAGACTGTTGCACCGGCGCCTGTTCTCACCCATCCGCTTCTATCTGGTCTCGGGTTTGGCCGTGAACTTGGCCTGCAAAACAGAACGGTATCTAGACAACAGCAGGATGCCGCCTACATGTCTCGATTGAAACCGGAAGTCATTCACATTAACGACTCCCATGATGGTAATCAAGACCAATTGTCTTTTAAACAACTTGTTCCCGTCCATAACGGCAACAGTGCTCTCCTGTCGTTTTCACACTGTTTTGATAGTCACATCATCCCTGTCTTAAATCCTTTGGAAACCAATTCTCAATACATTTACCTCAGAGACCATGTGAGACAACTTCATGATCAGCAAATAACCGCCATGTCTGTGGGGCCTGACTACTGTGCTGCAACAAGCCTAGGCTCAAACACGCTATTCTATAGCTCATTGAGTGACTTGACAGACGAAATGAACATCGGAACGTCTACTAGTTGGCAGAGGAACGAGTTGCAATTTACAGGGACACCAGAGCTCAACCTGTGGGACTGCAAATCCAGAGACCACCTCACCGCCATCGGCTCGTCAGATGGAGTTTACTGTATCGAAGCCCAGACCGGTCGATCGATGGCGATGAATGAGCCTGGAAATTACCTATCGGTTGATTGGCTCGACGACAAGACCATCGCCGCTGGCCAGAGCAATGGTGGCTTCAAAAATTGTGTCGCACTATGGGACATACGTACTCAAGGTGTGAGCATGCGTTTCCGTCGTACAGAGCGTAGGCGAGGCGTCAAAAACTTCACCAACAACGTCACAGGCGTCATTGCGAACACCGACAGTGGCTATCAGCTGTTGACTTCAACCCACAACTGCATCAACCTCTTGGACACCCGCTATCCCAAGGAGGACCATGCCCTGCTACAGATTCCTCACAAGCATGTGTCTCCATCAGTTGTGTTCGCAAGCAACGGACGAGGCACTATTGTTGCTGTGGACGAAAACGACGACATTGCTGCTTACTCGCTCGTCAATGGCCGAAAGATGGAATTCGCCACCACAGGGCCCAGTCGTCCCCCAGGTCGAATCAATTCGCTTCTCTTCATGGATGATCAGAAGGGCATTCCTACCTTGGTATCTTGCCAAGGTAATACTGTCGCAGCATGGCGATATTCTGTTGACGAATGAGAAGAGATGATATGACAGACTAGTCGGCCTACAGACTTATAATGTTGCAAGCTCCAAGAACGCGACAGACGAGATGACTGAATGGTACTCGTTCTCTAAAAAGCTCTATTCGAAGTAGATGTCTAGTTGGATGCGAGCTTTACCATGCTTCCGATTTCCAGCGTTTCAGATCTGCCAAAAGCAAACCCCCGGAACACAGAAGCGGCACCTCTAACCGCCATCAAAGATAATCATTATCATCACGGCATTGCCATGCTCTCAGCTCTGACATTGTCCAGCAATGTCGAAGACTGATATTGCGTCCATTCTCCTCCAACACAGGCCCTCACATGCAGCACAATTATCATTGATCAAGCCAGTGATACAACGAAGTCAGCAGCGGCTTGGGCGTGGTTTGGAACTTCCTGTCCGTGGACGGAGGTATCGATGCCGGTAGCGCTGTAATGCCGTGTTAGATAATGAAGGATGAATGCCCAGACACGAAATCACTTACCAGTAGACATCACCGTGGTCGCAGAAGCTGAGGATGATGTCGGAGTAGGTGTTGAGCAGAGCAAGGCTGCTGTCACCTTCCTCACGTTCAAAGATACCACCCCTAGTAGAAGTGCCACGATCGAATGATTGGTTTGGAGTGAAGGTGGGGTCTCCGAAGACCGCAACGGCAGTGACTAAGTCACGATCAGTCTTATATTCTTGATATGCAGGAAACTCCCCAATCGACTAAAGATGGGAAAGAGAAAACATACTGTACTGGGCGTATTCAGCGGAGATCGGATCAGGTTTGTCAACGCCGCCGGCAAGAAGATCGGTCATGACATTGCCACCCTGACTGAAGCCGAGCAGGACGATGCTGCTAGATGAGCCACAGGTGTCGACGTAGCTCTGGATCTTCTGCATGGTGTCGTTGATACCGTCCGTCACCGAGGTAGGGTAAGTCCCATCGTCGAAAACAGTCGCCGGGTAGTCGACTGCAACGCTGGTAGAGCCTGGAACGGCATCAATGATGAGGTTGGCGACCTCGGCCGTCTTGCCTTCACCCGGATCCTCGTCTGAGCCACGTGCCACAATGATGTACAATCCAGAGACGCAGGACTGGCGTGGCACAAGAGGAGCGGCGGCGGCAGTGGCTGCCAGAGCAGCAACAGCAATTGTCTTGAACATAGTGGCTGTATGGAACTGCGGGCGAAGGATTGGCTCCGACTGAGTGATGGGCTGTGGGCGGCGAGGTGGATGGTTCCAAACAACTTCGAGGGAGTTTCAAGGGCTCGACCAGGACCTTTATATGGCCTGGTGGTCATTCGTACTTGCGAGAGACATATCGCCCCTTGCATCTCAATGCATCAATCCGTAAGCTCACAAAACCAGAAGCTTGTTAAGCATCTCGAGGGTGCTGAACGGTGCTATGCATGATTGATAGAGGCCCTAGCAATGCTACCTGCCCATCTTGGTATGTTCGGCGAATTGCTGCATTCAATCATCTGATACATTAAGTGATCAGCGAGAGCAATGTCGACAGCGGTATAGTATATGGCTCCAAAAGATTGTCAGGCAACGCGGTAGATCCAGGGTCTCCATCAGATTACTATCTAGATATCCAATTCAAGGCATAGCGTGTTCTCCGCAGGCTCACAATGTAACCACTGGCGGGGGTCGGCGATTGCTCGTGGGTGTTGTAGCAGAAGCGTTCCTGCATAGTGAGCAGTAGCGCCGAGAGCAGCCAATGATCTGCAGTGTTCTGAAACTCGTGCAGTTCCCAATTCGCAGAAATCCCCGCGCATCCTCGCTAAAACCACTGATAGTCGCATTTGCTGTCCGAGAACCGACACTCTTGCAATTGGGACCGGCATTGTAAATATGGAAGCGTGTATCTGAGCTGTACATATCATTGGATGTCCATGAAGGCCCTTCTAAGATGTGTAGGGAAGGTGTCATGTTGCTCGCATAGTCGTAACTCTAAATGCTTCTGTGCGTCTGCTGTCCATACTGACTGCTTGTTGCCGAAGCTGTTAGCTACAATCATTCATGGAATACATGGCTTGCTCGTTGGCTAAAGCTATTGACACTCGGATAAGTGCACGGCATGCATTCTATGGTTATATTCCATGGTCTCAATAATGGCTGCAATACGCCAGCAGAGTATCAGCCACTGACGTGAAACCTGAGCTTGTGTCAAGGAAGCTTATCCAGACGACAACGAAAGCGACAACAAATGATTTCGGAGCCGAGGCAGGATACGCACCCCACTTGGTCTCACCTATCGGCAAAAGGCACATACACCGACGGTGGAGAGAACAGCTAGTCCCATACCTTAGCAATCCTGCAGCGAGAATGCTTGCCAAAAATCCATCGTTATCATATCCACTGCGGGCAGCACCGATGCATCTGNCACCATGGTGGTTGGATTTAGNCCTTTATGCTCTGCCAATGAAGCAACGGGAATGTCGAGATAATTGGCGATCAAGCCTTGAGGCGTAGTCCACGCTAAATGTGTAGATCCACCGTGTGGAAGTTCGGAGCGTTGATAGCGCTACAGTGCATGAAAAACAGCAACAATGGCAGTGCTATGCGGTGATGGTGGTCTCTCGAATACGAGTGGGAGGGTTGGCTGACCACAATGACCTTTGGGCTGGGTCTTTCAACACTCATTGTGTCTCCTTTCCATATGTCCGAGCCAAAGGCTCTTTCGGTGCTATGCTCGCATTCTCGCGGCGAAATCAAACCGTACGGCTGTACTGATACACTAACTGTGCTTAGGATCCAATTGATACCATTGTATTATCATGGCCGCACAGGTCTTCATCAAACATAGAGAATTGGTAAGAATTAAACGCTTGGGGACCGATACTGGAATTGCTTCGAGCTACCCAATACCAAGTCCACTCAGATCACCGCCTTCACCGCCAGCTCCGTCATTATCTCCTCGCCTCTTCGCACCAACGATGGCCAGCCTCTTCATGGGAGAAGGAAGGCCTTTGCCAGCCTCTTTGACTCTTTCTCTCAGGCTGGCGACAGCTGCATCGCCCAGGAGTACCCTCACAGCCCCTTCTAACCTGCCATCGCCCTTCCGTCGAAGATACAAAATGAGCAGCAGTAAGAGCACCGAGTCAACGACAAACACCTGTAGACCCCACCAAGCAATCTTCCAGATCCATCGCCAAGCACCTATCCGCTGTTGCTGCTTTATGAAACGTCGTGATTCCAATTGCTCGCGCAGAGCGGCTACCTCGGTGGTAAGCCTTGTGAGAGTCTGGTTGATTTGAGAACGAAATCGAGAGTCGCGCTGGTTGGTAGATGGACGTGTGGGCACAGGTCTGGAGGAGATCTCGTAGTTTGGCGTAGGAATATCCGCAACATCAATCTGCGAGGCCGGTGCATCAACAAATTCGTCCTCATCAGCGTCAGGAGATGCATCCTCCGCGTCTTCGGCCTCTACTGTTCCGCCTTGTGCCACTCTGTCTTTGACAGCTTGCTCTTCCTCATCAGCCTGCGACATCGGGCTCAGCACTCTCATTGGTGGAAGCGATCGCCTGCCACCGCTTCCTGTGGCATCATTGTCTCTTCCCCCAACACTTCCAGATGGTCGTAATGGACTGGAATGTTCGCTCGACCCAGAACCAAGCGAATTGTTCTTGATTTGGTCCCAAACAAACTCCAGCTCTTCTACAAGTTCCTTTGCTTCATCCGTCCCGCTGGCATACTCGTGCATCGTATCTATAAGCTTCTCAATGTACCTCCGCTTAGCTTCGGTGCGAGAGAGGCCCTCATTCGCATGCCAGGCGTCCCATTTGTCTTGTTCTTGTTTCAGTCGCTCGGTGGCAGTCGCACCCCCGCCACTAGCCGACGAAGGTGCAAGATTCGCAGGAGACGACGGTCGAGACGAAATCAGAGAGGCGTCGCCTTCCATGGACTGTTTGTAGAGGCCATAGAGCGCCAAACGGTCGGCGGCCGGCGGTTTCTGTGAACCTGGGCGGATCTTGTTGACTGTATTAAGTGCATGGCCAAACACGCGATCTGCTCAAGGCGCTCGTCTCAGTCTGCGCATATGTATATGTTTTGTTGAAGCTGGATTATGCCTACCTACCGAGTCCGCCATTCCGCCTTCCGATATTGCAATATAATGGCGGCCTGGCCTTTACAATGTGAGGTTGTCGAACTTGGGGCCCGGAGGGCGGCAGCAATCGGTATTTACGTACGCGGACGCATCGCGCGAGGACGATAAGGGTATTTAAATCCAAGACTCCCCGGTGCGCAGCGAGCTGATCTGGGCAAAAGATCCAGAAGAATACAAATACGATCCATGAGCGCAATGGTGATGCTTCGCAAGTCAGCTACCTAGGTTCCGAACTACAAGAGCGCAGCCTTCATTAACATGTGACGCAGGACAATGTACCAGCGTGTTGACCCCCCAGTTGATCTGCCGCGGCTCGGCTGGACGAGGGTTAAGAAGCGGCGATATCGCAGCCGCACGTGACATGAACTAGTCAGCCTATCGTTGCTGGCTTGCCCGCGCTGATCATCGCTGCTTACAGTATTTCCGCCTGGTCAACGGATAAATACGGATAAATATAAGCGGCCAGGATAAGGACGGATAACTTGGAGAAATATCCGAGATCCCAGCGTGGAATTCCCAATGCCTCCACTTGCTGAGATACAGAATCTCACTTTTCAGTGTTTAGTGCTGCATCTTGGTTCGTGCCGACATCGGTGGGGCCGGGACACTTCCACCTATGCCAATCATCTCTTTGCATTGAATACAGAAGGTGAGAAGTATAACAGCGATGATTCGAATGTGACTCGATCTGCTAAATAGAACATGGAGTGCATTTCTTCGAAAATCTTGTGGATTCTGCTTCTTTTCAATCCTCTCTTTGCAAACCTTCCGATACATTCTGGTTGAAATTTCCCTCTGGTCAGACATTGGGGTACAACTGAAGGAGGAAGACGCTCTTGAATGTATATTATGCCTCTGGGCGTCCAATCATAAAGTCTATACTCTCGCTATCGAAACCAATAATTCGTAATTTACAGCATGGATGACTCAAAGTCCTCAATCAACATTGCTTCGCAGCAAAATTTCGGAGAGGATACCGTTGGGACAGCCTCACCGCTTAATGGAGCAAGACAGCAGACAGCAGTGACCACAACAGCACCACGCCCCAGTTCCAGGAACAGCACCGCCAGCCAGCAAAGCAGTATTCATGACAAAGAGAAATACGTCTCTGCGGATCAGCGCTCAGCTAGTATCACCTCTTCAGCAGCTTCTTTCAACACCGACGTAGAAGCACAGCATCCGCAGGATGGTTTAAAGCTTGCCCATACACTAACGAACAAGTCCGGACACGACATCATACATCATGACTCGGACGATGTGGAGGACGAAGACGGATGGCAGTCTTCCAGTGTCGAAAAGCCAGGAGGGAAAGTTACGTCCGTCAGTGCGGACGAGAAGCAGACTCCAACAAGCAAGCAAGACACATACTTCGAGAAGGGCGATGAGATCTACAACCGCTTCAGCCGCACACGGAAGGTGGTGATTGTCGCGATATTGTCTTACTGCTCTTTCCTCGCTCCAATGTCCAGCACGGCCATTCTTTCTGCAAGTGTCGAGGTCGTGGCCACTTATAACACCACTGGTAGCATCTTTGGCGTTTCCAACGCTCTGTACATGCTTTTCATGGGCCTCAGTCCTTTACTGTACGGTCCACTCGGTCAGATCTACGGCAGAAAGTGGCCACTTGTGTTCGCTGCAGTGACGTTTACTGCCTTCTCAGCGGCAACAGCTGTGGCACCAAACCTGGCCAGCTACTTCGTCTTCAGGATCCTGACAGCTTTCCAAGGAACTGCTTTCCTGGTCATCGGTAGTTCATGCATTGGTGATGTCTATCGCCCGGTTGACAGAGCGACAGCTTTGAGTGCCTTTATGTCTGGAACTTTGATCGCTCCTGCCTTCGGTATGTTACAATCTCGAAGTCTGAAGATCCGTAGTCAATATTATTTGCCAGCGCTAAACTCAAACATGTAGGACCCTTCCTTGGTGGAGTCATCGTCACTTATAGTTCTTGGCGAAATGTCTTCTGGATGCAGACCGGGCTCGCAGGTCTCGGAGCTTTGTTTTGTATATTCCTCCTTCCGGAGACGATTCATCGCAAGAAGTCGGTCCAACTTGCAGCACTCCCCACGCGACGAGCCAGACTGGCAATGTTGTGGAAATGGATCAACCCATTTAGAGTCATCAAGCTCTTCCGGTACCCCAACCTGCTCGTTGCCGGCTTGGCTTCTTCGGCGCTTGTGTGGAACATGTATTCACTTCTCACACCCATCCGATACATCTTGAACCCTCGATTTAACTTGTCATCACCACTGTTAGGAGCACTGTTCTATATCCCACCTGGATGTGGCTACCTCGCGGGGACCTTTTTCGGCGGCCGATGGGCCGATCGGTCGGTGAAAAGTGGGCGACTAAGCGAGGTGAAAGAGTCCCAGAGGACAGACTGAAGAGCTGTCTAGTCGCCCTTGGGCTCGTCATTCCAGCATGCATGTTGCTGTATGGTTGGAGTGTGGAAAAGGAGGTGGGCGGAATTCCTCTCCCGGTCATTGTCATGTTCCTGCAAGGTGTGGCCCAGTTGTTCTGTTTCCCGAGCTTGAACACATACTGTTTGGTAAGTTGTGTCATCTCCCCTCTTTTCCAGTTCCGTCGAGGATAATTTGTGAGACTGACTGAGGGCTCAATTACAGGACGTTATGCAAGGGCGATCTTCAGAAGTCGTCGCCGGGAATTACATGATCCGATATATTTTTGCTGCCGCTGGCTCTGCTGCATGTCTTCCTGCTGTTGAATCCATCGGAGTGGGTTGGTTCAGTACCATTTCCGCCGGCTTTCTTACTAGTGGTGCCATTGGCGTATGGGCCGTCACTAAATGGGGGAGGCAGTGGCGAGATCGTATCGACAACAATTGAGACTGCTTTTCGAGTCGCTTGTGGCATTTCTAATGATTGCGTCTTGATAAAGATGCAGAGGTAACGACAGAGCGTTGGTGTTTTTCTTTTCCTTTTTGATAGAGTAGACAACACTTGTCTGAGACCGAGGGAGATCTAGAATATGGCCACATCTAAATGGTCTTGGGGCTGCATACCATACTATACCAAACAAGAGTGCATTTGTTCGTGTTCACATACATATTGCACAGCTCCATTCAACCCGGTAGAGTTCAGCCATGGTTGATTGTACTGTCGGTGATTGAGGAAATAAGTGGCAGGGCGACTGTCGTCACTTGNCGTGAAAGACCCGTATAGGAATTATTATATGCAAAGCAGGGACAAACCGGCTGATAGGGTTAGGGTAAAGTGAGCCCATGACGGTCCAATGGCACGTTGGCCAATCGGCTCAGATCCATTGCAACGGATGCTTGGCAAAGCAGGAGCTTTCGCAGCTTCAACGCCAAACTTCAGTATCACCACTACTGGCATCAGCACAAGAACACCCTCATCGCCACCGACGCTGCTGCTGTTGTTACTGTCTCGGTACCGTCAGCTGCTGCCTCTCGTTCCGGACCCAGCCGCTCTCAATCTCCACTCCGTTGCACGACCAAACAAAACCCAACCATGTCCTTCCAGCGCTCGGCAGCGCCCATGCTTATGCGTGCGGCTACCAGGACGCAACAGCCCATTGGCTCTCGCGCAATGGGCGCTGTGACTGCTCAGGCCCAGCAGAGTCGCGCGGCTCACGCTATCTCGAACCCAACCCTTGCCAACATTGAGAAGAGATGGGAGGCTATGCCACCTCAGGAGCAGGCCGATCTGTGGATGGCCCTCAGGGACAGGATGAAGGTTGACTGGAACGAGTTGACCCTCCAGGAGAAGAAGGCCGGTAGGTGCTGATCTTGTCCATGGTTACTCTGGGAGTAATTTGGAGATATAAAGAGCAAAGTAGACGCGGCGTGAAGACGTGTGCCAATGGGCTGCCTAGAAGCGCTATGCTCCCCAAGAGGACCTTCTAAGTCGCCAATGGCCATTGCATTGGCCGCAGGATGCTACGATACTTGGATTGAAATGAATGGTTGAGCATGTGCTTAAGGGGTTGACTCATGACGCTGACTGGAATTTCTGCAGCATACTGGATAGCATTCGGCCCCCACGGACCTCGCACTCAGTCTCCCCCAGGTGAGGGTTTCAAGGTTGCCCTTTACACCCTGCTGGGTGTCGGTGTCAGTGGTGCCATTTTCAGCGTCATCCGCTACTTCGCCGGACCAGCACCACACACTATGTCCAAGGAGTACCAGGAGGCTTCCAACGAGTACCTCAAGGTTGGTCCCAAACCTAACCTCATTGAAAAACGAGCCATCAAACGCATCACGACTTGGCACTTGAAATTGCATATACTGACAAGAAATCAATCAACAGGAGCAAAAGGTGGAGCCAATCTCGCTCTTCACCGAGGACTACAAGGGCACTGGCATGGTTCAAAGCAAGTAGACCCGCAACTTGCTTCTTTCCTGTGTTGTAATAGAATCAGTTCAAGAAACTGCTGTGGCCAGATTCCCTTTATTCGTGAACTTAGAAGAAGCGTAGGGCATCTTAAGCACAGGGCAGATGCGATTTGTTCGTGCGGTCTGTACTTGTATGTTACAGAAGGGGAGACAGGTGTGGAAGAATTCATTATTGTACAGGATGAAAAGCGGTTCTGCCTCAGAACTGCTTTGTCGAAATCTCAATCATCAGCACCCATCGCATTTCCATATGGGCGTATGTATGGGTATGCGGTCCTTCTAAGTTAGGCCGCACATTCTTTGCATTGAGCCAACTGCGTAGTCATCAACCTCTGTGGCTGTGGGAACCGCGGCATGATGCAGGCACAGAGTTTGCGTCCGCTGACAGCTTGTTCACCTTCCCTTGCTGGTCCGGCCGGTGAAGTCTGATGGTTTACTAGCCCGCTGCACGTAAGAGGAAGGTCGTAGCACAGGGCGGACTTCCACGATACCATCTAGTACCAGAACAGGATAATCCCCTTCAGGATCGCTGCACCTGCAGCTCGTTATCTGGCTATCGGCATATGGCAGGAGGTGTCGCGCGACGCCGCCACACCAAACGACGTCATCTCAATGGTTGTGCAGCATCTTCTATACCCAATGCTGCTTTGAGCCGGGAAAACCAACCGCCCATTGCGTTTTTATCTCTCGTATCCTCACAAGGTTCGATGCGAACAGCTAGACTCGTCGCCAGGGCTCGTGTCCCTGGCGAAGGCCGTCGCGCATCGGGTTGCCCTACAGATACGCATGGCAACTGATCAGCGTCGTTCGTCCGTTCGCCATCAACACCAAGGTGGATACTCTTGAAAGCATAGAAGCTGTCTATGATAAGTACTTGAGGTAGCTACAGTGCATTGGTGTTTGTTCCTCTTTGTCCACTTCCTCCCTGTATCTGCCTGACTTCGTTTGTCTTGCTGTATCTTGTCAAGCTTGCTCTTGAATACGGCCAAGATGAGACGACCGACCTCTACCTCACTTCCCTTGTTGCTCTCCCTGGCTAGCCAGACGGTCTGGTCTCAGTTCCTGCCGCAGCCAGCGAATCTGACCAAGACCACTGGCCACCTTGGACTGCCAGTACGCTACAAGGCTGTTCCTGAGGGCATCTGTGAGCTCACACCCGGCGTCAAGTCCTACAGTGGATACGTCGATGTCGAAGAGAACGAACACATCTTCTTCTGGTTCTTCGAGACGAGGAATGGAGACCCAAAGGATTCTCCACTGACCGTCTGGGTCAACGGTGGCCCAGGTAGCTCCAGCATGATTGGGCTGTTCCAAGAACTAGGCCCTTGCAGAATTGTTGAGGATGGCGGCGATCCAGTATCGAACAATTTCGCGTGGAAGTAAGTACTGCAATCCCATTCCGCGAAGGGGCATTCTTCAATTTGATCGTGATCTATGGAATCAACGGCGAACTAACGGTGTCTATAGCAATGCTTCGAACTTGCTCTTCATCGACCAGCCGACAACAGTAGGACTGAGCTACTCAGTGCCTGTACCCGGATTCACGTCTGCTAGTGGCAACATCATCGCCCTGCCTCCTAACACGACCGACTGTCCTGACTACGCACCTGAGGGAACTTGCGGAACATACTCCACCCCCAACGAGGCTTTGGTGCCCAACACCACCGACAATGCAGCGCCGAACTTCTGGAAGACCCTGCAAGGGTTCATGGGAGCATTCCCCGAGTACTCCAGAGACTCATTCCACTTCACGACGGAGAGCTACGGCGGTCACTACGGGCCGATCTTCAATACCTACATCGAGGAGCAGAATGCGAAGATTCGGTATGGCAGCCACCACCACCGAGGCGCGAAGGAGATCAAGTTGAAGTCAGTCATGATCGGAAATGGCTGGTACGACCCACTCCTGCAATACACTGCGTACTACAACTACACTGTGTCACCAGGCAACACCTATGATTACCGTCCCTTCAATGCCAGCGTTGAGGCTATGATGTACAATGCTATGTTCGGTCCAGGCAACTGCCGCGACCAGACGCTGGCCTGCAACACGCTGGGTTGGGACTCTATCTGCTCGAACGCGGACAACTTCTGTGCGACTGAGGTGGAGTCAGTGCTCGACAACATTGCCAACCGTGACGAGTACGACATCCGCGAGCTCCAGCCAGATCCTTTCCCTTACGAGTTCTACGTCGACTATCTCAACACCCCTACCGTCCAGGAGGCTCTCGGTGCATTTGTCAACTTCTCGGAGTATTCTCCGATTGTCGGGAACGCCTTCACCACGACAGGTGATGACGACCGCCAGTCGGGCACAGTCGCGGACGTCCGCAAGCTCCTCGAGGATGGCATCTACGTGGTCCAGTACGCCGGCGATGCGGACTACAACTGCAACTGGCTGGGCGGCGAGGCTGTAGCCGAACTCCTCAACGCGCCAGGCTTCGAGAACGCCGGCTACACCAACATCACCACCAGCGATGGTGTCGTGCACGGCCAGGTCAAGCAGGCTGCCAACTACGCATTCGTGCGCGTATACGAGAGTGGGCACGAAGTGCCCTTCTACCAGCCAGTCGTGGCGCTGGAGATGTTCGAGCGTGTCATCGGCAACAAGGACGTGGCCACTGGTAAGCAGGACGTCGAGAAGGGTTGTGAATATCTCTCCGTCGGCACCAAGAAGAGCACGTACAGGGAAGGCAACTCAACCATTCAGCTTGACCTGGTGGACGTGGGCACAACGTACAACACTACTTTGAACGGCCCAGATCTGCCGTCGAACAGCACTTCGGGTGATACCTCTAGTACCGCGAGCGCTGGCGGCAAGGCGAGGATGCAAAAGAGGAAGCCCTTCAAGCCTACGAGCCAGTCCAGCAACGGCCAATTGATGGGTGCAAACATGAAGAGACGGGACGTGCCATGGCTATGAAGACATATTAAGATAGGGTATAAATTCTAGAGAGACGAATTGTATGAGAACTACGGTTGAATACTACCTGGCTCACGATCGGTAATCCATGTACATGGCTGTGCTGTCTGTATGCAGTGATGCTAGAAACATTTTCAAGTGTTAATGAGGCCAATTTTGTGTCACAGGTTGCATGAGCGGTCATGAATACTCCAGCCTCTACTGGGAGAAGTGAATAATTAGTTTTGTACATATACAGCCTTTACAGAGGTCAAACATGTTCAAACTGCCTCAATGCTGTCTTACACCTTTCCTTGACGTCGAGGTCTGAATCGATCTGGAGCGCCTTGATCTGGGTGTCTACGCCGATCTTACGCAGCTCCTCGACAATAAATCTCGCTTCCCTCCTGCCATTGCTGACCAGGATTCCATCCATATCACCATCCGATCCCAGCCCGCCAGATGAAGAGCTGCTTTCGCTCTCGATCCATGTCAGGCTGATGACGGCCCACACGCACATGACTCTAACTTTTGGCATCGGATGTGCGAAGTGCACTGCCCACGCCTTCAACAGTGGCTTTTGCGAGATGATCATGCGGCGAACCTTCGGCCCAGCATTGGCTAAGTGTGTGAGTACGTGCAGTGCACTAAGAAGGACAGTTGTGGGTACGTAGGTTGGCCTCTTATCGCTTGCCAACGCAACGCCATTTCGAGCGAGGCCAGTCGAGTTGTCGTTGGAATTTGCGTGTCGGATAGGCGCGAAGTGAGATGTGAGAATATCGAAGAATTTCTGGGGTCCAGCTTTCGTCACAATGAGATCAACCATGAAGGCGCAATCCTCTCCGTTGACAAGATTGCGAATAAAGTCTAGGGCCTGCGCTTGAAGGGTAATAGTGTTTGAGCGAGAACGGAGCTGAGCAGAGGTTTCTAGACCATGCAGAACCTTCAAGAATTTCTTTGGATACCTCAACACTGCAGGTTTTTTATTATCTTGGTCAAGGGATGAGTGTGTCTTTAATGTCGATCGTAATGAGGATCCATGGTAGAAGGTTTTGCTTTGCGAATCGTACATGGGCTCGCCATCTTCATGATCAGCTTCGTTCTCCTCGTCCGAATCGTCTTCATCGTCTTCATCATCTTCATCGCCATGGCTCCCACCTAAATGCTGAATATGGTCGGCAATTTCATCATCATCATCGTGGTCCACATCCATTGTACCTTCGTCGCCAGTTGGGTTTAGCAGGTCAATTCTGCCTCCACTGGAATCTCTCGAAGTCAGACTTCCTGTACTGCTAGTGCTGTTGCTATTCAGTTTGGCAAGTCCACTTTCGATGACATTGATCAGCCAAGCACACCTAGCTCTTCAATGACTTCGATTTTCATCTCCTTCGGTGCAGCCAGAACCAAATGTTTCAATACCCACATGCTGCTCACCCGTAACGTCTCGTCCCCAACCCTCGCATGTTTCGCCAAGGTAGCAACAACTCCCTCGGCGATAAGATCGTCTCTCATGGGACTGAATTCTAGACTAATGTTGCAACTAACGTCTGTAGCTGCGACCTGCACATCTAGGTCTGGGTACGACAGAAGTGCGAGCACAGGTTTTGACATTCCGGCGTCGATCAAAGAAGTACGAAGAAGCGATACAGAGCGCGACATGCTCTGGGCCGCAAAGCAGGCTGCAAGAATCACGGAAGTTGTATTCGAATCTTTAACGTTTGGAGTGGTCGCAGGCTGGGAAGATGAAGAGACAAGAGGTGTGGATGGCTTCAACGCGTCGATGATATTGGTGACAGCGCCTTCTTCCACCACCGCCTTACGATGTAGATCTTCAAGCTTTGTCAGAGCAGCGATGGCTTCTAACGCGCCACGGCGGCAACGCATAGCGCTGAGAACTTCGGCCGGCAGACCTTTGGATCCCAGAGTACATGATCGGGGATCTAAGCCTGGTAGAGTCTGGATCTTCTGGGACACCTGCGAACTCCACATTGGTCTTGCCAAAGGGACATTGTCAAAGCTTCTTTTCAAAGAAGTACATACATGCCTGATAGCTTTAGCTTCCACGGCGGCGGTTTGAAGGGATTTTGATCGGTCCACTAGCAGAGCAAGGATTGCACACGCATTCTCTCTGGTCACAGCATTTGCTGCTGCAACACTAGAAGGCACACCTGGTCCTGAAGTTTTTCTTCCGTCATTGTTGGACGTCTGAATGATATCAATGATAAGTGGCACGGAGAGTAGGGCGATCTGTCTTTCCCGTTGAGAATATTGGTGTTGGATTTGAGACCGATGGGCAAATGTAACGACAGGGTCAGAGTGTTGTGCATTGTTGACAATGGCAAGAAGCCGTAAGGTATATAGCCGCTCCAAGCCTGAAGAGGTCCGACAGAGATATATGAGCCAGTAAATTACTGAGTGCACATGTTCAGCATCTGCCGTTTGCATTCTCAGAGTCCCATTGAAACCATTAATTTCGAGCCGGACATCTTCAGGAACTGCATAGGAGACGCCTTTTGATTTCAGAGATCCGGGTGTTGGGAGCGCATTCAAACCAGCACCAAAATTGCCGGACTTTTGCAACGGCATCAAAACCTGAGACAGCATTGATTCATGACTTCTGTCATTGCCAAACTTTTGGTCTGGAAGTCCAGTTCTAGCTTCCTTGCTCCCTGTCCCGTTTTTTGCAAATCGAGGTGCCTTCCTGATCGACTCAGCAAAACAAAAGCGTTGTGTACGATACAGAGAGCCTTCGATTATGGCGGCGATAGCTTTGCTAAGGCAACCTCCAGGATGGGTCGGGAAATTATCGTCAGCTTCGCCGAAGTATTTATGCACAGGCGCACGGTCAGCATTGCGTTTCGCGAACAGACTGGTCAGTGTGTCAAGAACGCCAGCCGCCAGCAACGCATCCTTCTCAGCGCTTGTCAAGGCACCGGCTGCGATGATATCGCAAATGTGTCTGAGAATCTCCCGCTGGCCTGCGATGGTATTCAACATGGCGTTGAAGATCCTAGGGCCATCATGAGTGAATATGCCGTTCGAAGATGGTAACTCCTCGGGTCTAAAAACACTGTGTCCGGCTGCCTCCTTGCTCTCAGTCCAAGCAACGCAATAGTTCCTCAACGCTGCGACAACCGCCAAAGCCAGCTTTGGTAACGGTCGTATTCTCAAGATTCCTATGAGCGCATCTGGTACTATTCTCGAAGCTTGTAATGGCGCGACGAAAGCAGGACCTCCTTGTGCTAGGCTTCCCACTAGCAGAGTAGCCTCCAACAACGCTTCATCCTCGACAGCGAGCACGCCTATATTGCCTGCAACTTGCCAATCGGATGGGCTCGAAACTGTGGGCGTGATTGTGCTGAATGTTGTGGACCACAAAATGGGGAGAATTCCGGCTCTTGTGAGACCCTCTTTGCGCTGGTCGTGGCCAACAATGGCATTTTTTAGGGACTTGAGATGCTGGATTTTTTCTGAAACGGTCTGCGCAGCGCTCAAGGCAGCTAAGGTCGCATATGGGTCGGGTATCAGCACCATCTTGCTCGCTCTGCGATGGTTTCGGCAAGATATGCTATGCGATTTCGTGATAGTATTGATGTTCAGACATTCATGCTGGTTGATCAACCGCGGCGTTGGTGGGAGACTGAGGACTGGGAGATAAACATCAATCGATATGAGCCTGAGCCACCCACGCGCCCCGTCCAGAGTCTGTACAGTAGTAAGACACAAGAGAGAAGAAGTATGGCAAACCTCGATAGGCGAACGCGGATGTTGTGGTCGATGTCTACCAGCTACGTCAAGCACTGCTCTTGCCTATTTGGTCGATCACATTGGTAGGATTGAGTAATTCCTTAGTCATAGCTTTATATCTCCGCTTGGCTATACTCCAGTCTTGCCAGTCCAGCTATTTAGGTACATTTACCATAAGCATAGAGAACATACCTAGGTACCTATCTGTTATCATCTGTTCATGAGTTGATGTCAAACTTTTCAAGGAAGTATGAGCTCCTCGGGTGCTTTTATTCAACGTTGTGATGGGCTGTACCCAGGCCGCGGGTGGATTCGAATCAACCCATTCGAAATCACCCTGACGTTAAGTAATGCACCAGAAATATGAAAGCATCGTTGACGCAAGTAAAATCCACGGCCATGCTGTTAGTGAATTGCAATCTACACATTGGTGGCGACCAAGGCATTCAGGGAATTATATCCTTAACGGAATTGTAGCTTTGTTCTGTAAGGAAAAGGTTCTGGCTTGGTCTTTAGAACTCGCCATTCTACATCTATCTTTTTATATAAGCTCCGATCTAGTTACGATCTAGCGACAGAACTGAACCTCGCTCTTCAGGAGTTTTGCTGAGAAACGGTGGCCTCGCTTATGTATTCAATGAGAGCTGCATCAGATAAGCTTCATTTGTTCAGCAAGGGTGATATTTGGGGAGTCGCCAGCAGCCTGGACGCCAAAACCGGGATCAAGACCTACAAAACGTAGGAGATACTCAAAGTGATAAAGTGCTCCACTGTCTATCTGGACTCATGCTCAAAATTTGAGATATGTTCTCGTGTTTTCTCCATTCAACCAATCCAGCCTTCCTCACCACACGGTTGCATGTTCTCGGTAAAATCCTGCACTCGAGGAAATAACCAGCCAGACTGAGCGCCAGGCTTACTGACACCCAGCATTGGGCTTATGGAGGTCATACAGGTGCCATCAGAATGGAAAGAGTATTGGACACAGGCCTCATCGAGTCTACAGATCGCCTCACAATTTTCCATTGAATCTGCTGGAACGGCGTTTTCGCCACTGCCGTTGTCCCAATCGCGTCTGGGTTCCTTCATGCGCGGCATGAGGTACTGCTTAAATACGTCGCTGTGTCGTATTATGGGTGGGGTGTCATTCTGCAAGAGTCGTTAGCCAGTGTCTACCGTCGTCGAAATTTCCCTAGGCAAACCTACAATGGATTCAGACACCCACTGTTGCTCGAAGTTCCACATCTCTTCTATAACGCTTGGTGGTACATGGTGGTAAGATACAGTAGGGTAGCACCACAGTCTTTTCATATAGTATACACGCTCGTAGCGGATCTCGCTTGGTTGATCACCTTGGAATATTGGCCAAGCCCAAACGAGTGGGATTTCGGTTTTGTTCATGACTTTACCCAGAACGCAATCGCCGGCCCAATGTCTGCTGGTGAACACGTCCCACTGGTACTGGTGTTGCATGGACTCTTGAGCAGCACGTTGTAAAGCGGCATTAGAGACGACGAAGCCACTACCACCATGCGCGAAGAGCACATCTCCAATCTCCATCTGAGCACCAATATAATAGCTTTCTGAATGGTCAAGTTGCGCGAGGTACTGAAGCAGAGTATTCCAGAAGATGTATGTGTCCGTCTCCACAAACAGATACCATTTCTTGTCTGGATACTCAGCGAGAGTGCGGTTGAGCATTGGCAGGAACTTCCACTTGTCTAGCTTCCACCCTGGGTTTTTAGCCATTCCATACGCAGAATTACTCTGGATTGTTCCGCTAAGCTCGGGCGTTTGTAGAGCCTCCCTACCGCCTTCCTTAAGGCGGTGATACAGAACGAAGTCACTCAGGTCTGTGAGAATGGCAGGGTTGATGTCTTGAAGGACATCAGTGATGTGTTCGCCCTGGAAAACCTCATCGTAGTCTGCGAATAAAAGCTTGTTGGGATAACACTGTAGTGTTGTTGCGATATGTACTGGTAGTCGATCTTGAACTTCTGTGGCGCCAGTTTTCATGACCACCACGACGTCTTCGGCACCTGGAAACCGTCGGCATGGCAGTTCCAATCGCTGGTGCAGGATTATTCCAGGCTCATGGTGTTTACCCAGGCCAATGATGAGCCAAGCTATAGAGAAAACCAGTATTAATAGACCAAGTCTTAGGCGTCTTCCGCGAGATGCAATCCGAGTCGAAGGTGTGAAAATCAAGGAGACACGTTTCGCTAATCTAGAGACCAGGCCTTGCAGTGACATGGCATAGGTTCGACCAGACCTCCGAAAATATGCATGATAGAAGTCGTCTCAGCATCTGGCGAGGATGCTATAGTCCTAGAGGCGGTTGAGGGCTGATTCACAAGCGAGGGATTGCCACTAAAGTGTGTCATCTTCGTGAGCAAATACCATAAGCCGAGGAGGGTCCCTTCAAGAAGACGCCGATAAATTTCGGGAAGTGCCAAACCGATGTTTGTACTTTTAGTTCTATTATTTATGGCTCTGTGGTCACAATATACATACTACTGACGACGCATTCATGCAGCCTGCCTTGATTGGAATTGCAATTTTATGACATTGGTGGCTTCTTCAATCCTGGTTACAATGACAGCACTGTCTCAATTTGGTTAAAACATGACCCCTTTCTATTATAGGCCCCATATCAACCTGTCAGCTTTATTTCAAGAGCCAACACTTACGACTTTTGGATAATCCTTTCGAGCGTGCGGGTTGGTTTGAGGAAGTTGGAATACGTGCTCGCTCTTGTTGTGAGAGAGTGTATTCCTGTAGTCTCATCTGGTGACTAAGCCATATTTGTCGGTTACAAAGTCGTTGTCTTGCAGATCTGACGTCGGAGATGGTCGCTACAGTCTGATATAAAGTCGATGCAGTATTTAAATGGCAGATGTCGGCGGGTGGTACGTATTAAAAGACAGTGCTGGTTCATATTGGCTACGACAACTTTTGCCTCTCTTTGTCTCTGCTATAACACTCGTGAGTTATCTCATCAACTACTCGATTCATGATATGAAAGCCACTTCTTGTCGTTTCAGCCACGGCAATGAACCCATATGATAGCGGAGACTTGACTAGCCCTGAACGTCGTGTCTTGCAATTTGCGCAATCAGCAGTCTCCACTTGTGTGCTCTCATGGTGAGCTGCTCAGTAAGCCCGTCTGCTCGTGCGTCTGAGAATATCTTCGTCGACAAGTGGATCGGCCTAGCGGTTTTGCAAGAATCCGTCCTGATGGCACATTGGATCTGTCTAACATTGGCTCTGTGACTTCAAAATATCACTACAGTACTGTGTTGACAGGATCTGAAGTGAGGCCGAGTGTTGCTCCCGTTGTTGTCCTCCTTACGTGCCGGCATCGAACGAATCCGGACCGCAAACAATGACGCCATGGGAATTTTTGCCTTTTATGACGGTGAAGGATCAGCCGAAAGCCGAGCCAGCCAGCCAGCCAGGGACAGCCTCAGGCAAGACTTTGCACGTGGGCAGTTTCATTCGTCTGGGAATCTCCTTCAGCATCAACAACAACGGCCACGACGGCCGCGACAAATGGTTCAACGCGCACTACCCACGGATTGCATCCGTTTTCATTCCGTATCCTCCTAGCGTTGCAGCAATCCAAGACACCCTCACGGATCATTGCTTCGCTTACAAGGACACGCAGCCTTCCAACAGACACCGTCGGCCTATTGTTCTGGTCGCAACCGGCTGCTACAGATTGCGCAAGTCGCGATTCAGTCGCACACCACAAGAGACAAGAGACAGGCATAGACAGGCAAGACGCCCTACCAAAAGACTATATCCACAAGTCCCGAGTATGCCCTGGCGGTTGCTGGCGACGATCAGATTGAATTGGGAGGCACACGTTGTCTCGACTACAGCAGCAACAGCAGCACCTTTTCCAGCACCAAAGATCCACGCTCAGGATCCACATTCATATCTTTCTCGGGAACTGCACTGTCCAGCCGGTCTTGTTCCGTGAGACCATCGCCCCTGCATTCAGTCCATTTCCCTCCTCACTGAGTCACATGTTCCGACCTTCTAGATGTCGACGTTGACTTCTTCACCATCACCCGTCGCTTCTCCTGTACACGCTTTCCACGTTCATTCCCAATCATCGTGCATTCCAGAGCACACCAGTAGACGACTTTCCTCAGGGACACCGAGCTTTCGAACCCCACCAAGCCCTGCTGCAACAAGTAGAGTCAGCGCAGCCTTGGGTGGGCGTACCAGCAGTAATGCTATAGGCCATCGAAAGTCGCCTTCGTCAAATTCTGTCCAGTCACCCACCAGCGGCGCGATCCCTACAACGGCCAGATCTACGAGCGCTCCACGAGGATTCAAAGAAGCTCGTCTGCCCGAGGCTGAACCACTGGCAGCACCATCAAGCTACGTGAGCCGAGGTACTCAGTACAGTCCTGACGGATTTCCCCCCACCGCTCGATATATTCCAGTGTCCAGCAGAGGGACTGCTGCATATAAGACCAAGAGCACGTCGGGATCTCCCCAACTGAAGGTGGCGGGTGCAGCATTTACAGAGACGGAAAAGCAGGAGGGGCATCAGGCTGGGTCGGATGAGGGTCCGATCCAGGACGCCGTGACCACGCCCAAGGGATCTCGTCAGATCTCCCCAGAAAGTGCTGGTAAGAAGAGGAAGGGAGGGGCTGGTGCGGAAAGTCCACAAATGAGCGGACTCATCGGCCCTCGCAGTACCAATGGCACGACTGTGACGACCAATCCCGTAATACCTTCAGCACCTTCAGAACCCGTCTTGAGAGTGAGGCCGATCGAAACTCAATCGTCTGCCCCTCATACAGAACCACAAAGCACGGACATCGTACAACGTGCACTTGCAACCGATTCACAATCGGCGCCTCAGCAGCCTATCTCGCCCGAGGCTATCCGCCACACAGCCAGTTCTTCAACCCTATCTACGCCAAAGCGTCCTCGACCTCATCCCCCCACNGCGAAACTCATGCCTCTCGACTACAGTACCTGCGACCCCAAAGATCTCGGTCATCTCATTGCCACAATGTTGAACGAGCTCATAACGCTCAACGATCGGATTCCACTTGAGAACTCTCGCCTTACTCGCTTCCACTCCCGCGCCGCACCCTCCATTTCTGTTGTCGACTATCTCCAGCGACTAATACAGCATGCCACCCTGTCTCCACCCATCCTCCTAAGCATGGTCTTTTACATCGACCGCCTTTGTGGTCTCTACCCAGCTTTCACAATAAACTCGTTAACCGTCCACCGATTTTTGATCACCGCAGGCACGGTGGCGAGCAAAGGTTTAAGCGATGCATTCTGGACCAACCCGACTTACGCCCGAATCGGAGGCATACCTGTTTCCGAGCTGGCAAGTCTGGAGCTTGAGTTCCTCAGGCGCGTAGAGTGGAAAATCGTCCCGAACCCGGAAGTCCTCGTGGAGTACTACTGTAGCTTGGTGGAACGCACTGACGGCTTTGTTCTCGAACCCAGGCAAGAAGATGATGACGGTGACGACAGTGACAGCATTGGAAGCGATGCCATGAGCACCACCGACGCGGCCGGACCGGGTCATGATGACGAGCAATCAAGCACTTTATCGCCTGAAAAGGCGGCGATAAGTGGGAATATGGATGAAAGGTGACCTGCCACGTTGCGGTCGCCTGCGTTTGGGCATGTTCATGTAATGAGAGCTACGAATCTCAATTTATAATCATTGATCGGTGTTCGACCTCCTTGAGTTGAAACTGCAATCTTTCTCGTTCTCCAGCAGATCTTACTTCTTTCAATCGCTCGATGTGTTCATGAGGGAATTATATCACGTGTGGCATTCGCAATACTTAAATTATTAGTTCATTTCCAACATCAGAGATCGAAATACAATAGGGTGCACAACGTATGGTCATTCTCATCCAATTATTTGCCAGTCTCTTTTGGCCTATCGCCAACTCTCCACCCGACACGCATGTACGTTTCACAGCCGTGATCGATCGAGTTGCGCACGAGGTCCGCATCGAGCCTGACCTCGTGCCTTGGGGTGAGCACGATGACGGTGCTCCCTCCGTAATAGAATGCGCCCAGGCACTGACCTCTGTGCACATTTTTACCGACCTCTGCGATGCCGTCGAGCCACTTGATGCTGCCGACAAGCATTGCGCCGACGGCCACTACCGCGACGGTCGCCTTGGTTGGCGTGTCGCGCTCGATGAGCATCACGCTGCGCTTGTTCTCGCAGAAGACGTCCAGCGTACCCTCCTCGGTGACGGCCTGTGGGTTGACGGTGTAGTAGGTGCCTGGGATGTCCGTGATGGATAAGATTTTACCCGAGACGGGTGAGTGCCATCGGTGGTAGTCCTGGGGCGCCAGCCGAGCGATCGCCAAGCTACCTCCCTCGAAGTGCTTGGCCAACGCCGGGTCGTTCCCCAGAAGCGCTTCTAGCGTGAAGCCGTGGCCCTTGATCCAGTACTTCGTGGCCAGATCGACGGTTGGGAAAGCTGTCAATCGACAGTCTGCTGGAGAAGACACCACAAGCGGGTTCTCCGGTTCGTCAATAGGTCGGGCAGAGGGTTTGATCTCCCTGGCGAAGAATTGGTTGAATGTCGTGTACTGCGTCGGGTCCTCAATCACTAGTTCCTTCAGGCCATCACGTAGGTTGAAGGAGTTGATGAAGGGTTCGATATGTTCTACGCTCTTTGGAGAGTCGTACTGTCTACCCATGTTTTCCGATTGAGACTTCAGAAGGGCTTGAACACGCTTGGTGTGCAGAGCCTTCTGCTGCTGAGTACCATAGTATAGTAGATGCATACCAAGGCGGACATAAATACTCATTGCTTCGAACGTTTTTGCGCCTGATTCGCGGTCCATTACATAGTTACCCATATGCCATGCACTCTCAAAGCCCTCGAGGCTCTCGTATGGGAACAGCGCCCGCATCCAAGCATGGGCTTCTGTCGCGGATGCGGGTTGATGGATGTGTTCCTGGGGATCCGCAGAGTGGTCTTGAGCAGCCTTGTCGACCACAGACTCCAGACCCACTGTTGCGGCATCTAGATGCTCGGTCGATGTTTCCTTTCCCTCCGGAGCCGTTGATGCCATTGTGAAGTGTTGTGATGAAGATAATCGCTGACAGTGTTACTCTCGATTGTTTTGTTAAGTTTTGTCGAACTCAGGACTCAGTGCTAGGAGGCCCGATAAAACACTCACGAGGAAGCTAAATACCCTGTTTAAGATCCAACACATGTGCTGTGGAGCTGTGTCGGCCGGCATTGGGTTCCGAAGCTCATAAGCGGGCTGCCTACGTCATGGATGATCCGCGTCACGATCGGACAGGCCCATCCGTATATCCAAATACGGATAAGCCTGGTGAAAGTAGATCTGAGCAACCTTGAATGGTTGGATGGAACACAACGCTGTGAGCTGCTTCAGCTTTTGGTGGTTATACAAATTCACCAATAGGCAAACAGCCTTACTGGCCGACAAATACTTTGGCGCGTAGATGCTGCATAACTGAGCCGGGGCCTTATCTGTCGCTGCGTCGTTTCGACCGAGAATCTTCTTCGTATGGCGAACGTGAGCGCTTCCTATTAGGGCCATCACGCTTGTGATATTCGTGTCCACAGTGACCTTCGGGTTTATTGTCCCGGTCCCTGTCATCATGGTATCTGTTGTTGGGGTGGTAGCGCTCTCTTGACCGATCTCGAGTACTCCTGTGGCGACGATCTCTGCTTCTGGAACGGTGTCTGCGTTCGCGGGAACGCGATCTTGAATGATACCGATGTCTCCTGTTATGATCCCGGGATCGCGACCTTTCCCTCTTGTCTTCGCGATGCCCATGTCTTCGACGCCTTCTCTCCAGGCTCCGGCTTCGATCTCGTTCTGACCTCTTGTCTGCGTGTCTCGATCTTCGTGTATCATCTCCGTCGTCTAAAGTCTCTTTGAGAGCCTTGTTCATCCGACTCTGCTCTTGTTTGTCCATACCCAATGGCACCATGTTGGCGTTGTGGTCAGGCGGTGGTAGACCAAGCATCTTGGCCATTGCAATCTCTTCAGCTTCCTTGACCTTTCGAAGCTCTTCTCGTTTGCGCTCTGCTTCGCTTTGGCCTTCTCCGTTTTCTTCGGTATTCCCCTTTGCATACCAATTCAAATCTTTTCCCTTCTGCCATCGCCCAACGGGCGCCATTAGACTGTGGCCTAGGTAGTTCTCACGTTGGGTATCGCTTTTGACATCATCCCAAGAGAAGTTGAGGTCGCGTCCCCCACGAGAGCCTTCTTTGCGCACTGTCTGTAGGAGGTCCATTTCGTCGTCTGTGCCTTTACAGTCGTTGGCCTATAAAGCTTGATACCAGGTGCTTGGTCAACCCAGGAGATCGTCTCCCGCAATGCCCTTCAAAATCCTTCACTGATTGGTGTCGCAAAGGGGCCCTGGTGCGTTTTCCAAGCGAATTGACTGGGAGAAGATGCTGGTTTCCTGAAACTCGAGAAGTAAAGCGATGGCGCACTGCAATAATAGAGAGCAACTAGTAGCTTGATCTGGCATTAGTGCTGGCAGAAGGCACGGATACTGTGATAAAGCTTGTAGCCGCGGGCGTGGCGATGAACCGTAGGGCTGCTATCATATCTTATCGATAAGAGCTCCGTAGACCGCAAGGTGTTCTGATCAGTGACAGGAAGACAACGTGGCTTCGAAGTCGAGCTGGTTTAATTGTTGGCTCCCGACGCATTGAGTGCATTGACACGGCTCATCGCACATTCCGCGCCATGCACTTCAAACAGTTGGGTCTGGCAACGCTCCTGGCGCTGTCGGAAGCCAGCAGGGCTGAAGATGACAGCGTCTTCACAAAGTCTAGCAACACATCCCTGCTATGGGGACCCTACAAACCGAACCTGTATTTCGGAGTCCGCCCTCGCATCCCTAAATCAATCTTCACAAGCTTGATGTGGACTCGGGCAGAGAACTTCGAACACGTCCGAAACAATGTTCGCCATACCTGCGAGCAACATTCTGGCATGGATGGCTACGGCTGGGACGCCTACGATCCTCGCACGGGTGGCATCCAAACTATCCATGATAAAGGAAACGGCATTGACATCGAGACTAGCTTTGTGAAGTTTGGAGATGGAGAGAGTTGGGGCGCAAGAATCAAGGGAACGCCCAGGAAAGACGCTGTCCTGGATGTCGGAAGTCAGAAGGGCATTCATGAACTCAAGACCTCGATCTGGTTCACCGTCAGTATGGAGAGCGACGGCAGTCTAGATATTGAGGGTGCTGAAGAAGCTGCGGATCATGGCTTCGGTGGCGACATTGCTTTTGCAGGCTCGACTCCAGAACTCGGTGACTTCAAGCTTCAGATTTTGAAGGGCGGGAAAAACAAATACCCAGTTCACAAACATCCTTCATTTATGGAGAAGCCCCTTGACAAGTCATGGGTACATTCTTTCCAGTTGCCTCTAGAAGCTTTGTGGCAAACTCAAGGTATACTAGACCAAGCTTTATCATTTGCTAAAAGTTCTTATTCTGACCCGAAAGCTTGTCTGTAGCTCTCGTATTCTCGTCCCTGAAAGCCACGATTGACGACTATGTCAAGCAATATACCGAGGACGCAATGCCACCTCCATGGCAAACCTACACCATCGTGAACAAACCAGGTCCTGGAAATGTTCACTTGGTTCAAAAAGTATTCGAAGGGCCCTTTGAGTTTGACGTTATCTACGCTTCTTCCACAGCTGCAAAGGCTCCTACGAGCAAGGACCTTTCCGATGAAATTACGAAAGTCCGGAACGGCTTCGATCAGAAATATCTTGAGACACACAAACCGCAAGCTCCTTTTACGTCAACGAAATATCTGGAATTCAGCAAGAGTCTGTTCTCCAACCTGATCGGTGGAATTGGCTACTTCTACGGCGATCAAGTAGTCGATCGATCTTACGCTCCAGAATACGATGAGGAAAATGAGGGTTTCTGGTTGGAGACGGAAGCGGCACGCAGTCGCAACAGTCAGCAGCTCGAAGGGCCATATGAACTTTACACGTCCATCCCCAGCCGCCCCTTCTTTCCGAGAGGCTTTCTATGGGACGAGGGTTTCCACCTTCTGCCCATCCTTGATTGGGATTTGGACCTTGTCTTGCAGATTGTCAGCTCCTGGCTGAACATCATGGACGAGAACGGCTGGATTCCCAGAGAAGTTATCTTGGGCAGTGAAGCAAGATACAAGGTTCCGAAGGAATTCCAGACTCAGTATCCGCACTATGCCAACCCTGCTACCCTGTATCTAGTTGTTGAAGCCCTGCTGGAGAAGATCTCTAACCCTACCTCGGGCTCAACGGAGCCTTTCCAAGCCGCTGCCGATCCAGACACCATCAAGGCGTGGCTAAAGCAAGTTTATCCACTCCTACAGCGCAACTATGAATGGTACCGTACGACTCAACGCGGCGACCTCAAATCTTACGACCGTCCAGCCTTCTCTTCCAAGGAGGGTTATAGATGGCGCGGCCGTTCGGTTCAGCACATCCTCACGTCAGGACTGGATGACTACCCTCGTGCACAGCCTCCACACCCAGGTGAGCTGCACACCGATCTGATCTCCTGGATTGGGTTGGCGAGCCGTAGCATGGCGAAGATCGCGACTTTCCTGAGCGAAAAGGAGGATGAGGCTCGCTATAGCAAGGAGTTCGAGGCTATCCAACACAATATTGATGATTTGCACTGGGATGAGAAAGCAAAGACGTATTGCGATGCCACCATCGACGCTGACTACGAAGAAAGCGTGCACTTCTGTGAGAAAGGGTACATTTCCATCTTTCCCTTCTTGACTGGCTTGCTCGACCCACAGTCCAAGCACTTGGGAGATATTCTGGATCTCATTGGAAATGAAGATGAGCTCTGGAGCCCTCACGGTATCCGTAGTCTGAGCAAAGCCAGCGAGCTCTACGGCACGGCCGAGAATTACTGGAGAAGTCCGGTTTGGATCAACATCAACTACCTGGTTGTGAAGAATCTCTTGGTAAGTGGAGCTCTGTACAGTGGCCTAATACTTCCTCACATATGCTAACGATTCACTTGCAGGATATTGCCCAGCAACCTGGCCCACAACAAGCAAAAGCAAAAGAGCTCTACGTGGAGTTGAGGAAGAACCTGGTTGAAACGATTTACGAAAGCTGGAAGGAAACTGGATTTGCTTGGGAGCAGTACAATCCAGACACTGGCAAGGGTCAGCGCACCCAGCACTTTACCGGCTGGACCAGTTTGGTCGTCAAGATTCTCAGCATGCCGGACCTCAGCAACGTCAGTAATGACAAGCACGACGAATTGTAGATATGTAGACATAAAGATTACTGCTAGAATGACTTGCACGACGAGTCGCCCCTGGAATGGGCAAAAAGAAAAGAATACATGGTCGAGGATTTGCGCAATTGGCCATTTTCGACCAAACCAGACATATGTACTTATTGAGCAGTTATGAAGACAACGAAATTTTGACGTGCAGGAGCCCATGTTTTCTGCCGTACAGTATGGATTGAGGTAAAGCAAAAGCTCATGTCGTGATTCTAATAGAGGCATACCAAAAAGCACAATCCTCAGACATGTGAAACCCCCGGGTTCCCCCGGCCGACCACCATAGAAAGACACTACCGTACGGCTGGAACATGTTCCAATGGGAAGGTTTGTTCTTTGACTTCCTTAATGATCCATTGAGCTTATTTCCATCTCCTTTCATTCCGCTTCTTGACATAATCTACCACATACACAATGGCACCGAGCAGGGGATTCCCCCAGGTCCGACGCCTTCTACAATGGACGACCGTCGGGAGTCACCAATTCTCAACCACATCTCGCTTGCCTTCAGGTCACAATCGATGGTCCAAGATCAAACATGACAAATCCAAGGCCGACGGCATCAAGAATCGTGCACGCAGCCAATTCGCTTCCGAGATAACAACCGCGTCGCGCCTGTTTGGCCCTAACCCGTCACTCAACCCGCGTCTTGCAGACCTCATCACTAAGGCCAAACGCGAAGGATTCGCCAAAGCCTCGATCGAGTCTGCAATTGCGAGAGGACAAGGGCGAAACTCAGAGGGCAAAGAGCTCGAGAGTGTTACAGTGGAGGGGATGCTCAAGAGTGGGATTGCAGTGGTAGTAGAAAGCGAGACAGACAACAAGCTCAGGACCATGATGGAAGTCCGGAATGTGCTCAAATTCTACGGCGGGCGAGAAGGACAGGTATCGTTCTTGTTCAAGAGAGTCGGAAAGGTTGTGTTCGAGGTTCCAGATGCCGAGACCGGTATAGACCTAGTCCTGGATCCTGCCCTGGAAGCTGGTGCTGTCGACATCCTCGAGGACGAGGAACTTGGAGAAGATGGGAAAGGTAGGGTGGTGGTCATTACAGAACCCACAGACACAAAGGCGGTTGCAGAAGCCGTTGAGGGTGCTGTTGACGGAGTGAGAGTTCTCACTGCCGAAATCTCTTGGATAGCGAATGAAGACACAAAAGTGCCGGTGGGCACCAAAGAGGCTGCGGATGAGCTGGAGAAGTTCGTCGACCTGCTGTCGGAAAGGGAGTCAACTGTACAAAGCGTGGCCATGAACATTTCCCAAGGAGATCTGAACGAGGAGACATGGAGAAGCCTACAAGATCAAATTATTGCCTGAGTAAAGGATACCAGTTCATAAGAATGGCTCGCTGAATTATTATCTAATGAGCATGCAATACTATCCACGCCATTGCGGCCGCATGCTAAGCGAGGAGAAGAACACCAAAAAATATACATTAATTCATGAGATTCGTTTCGCACCCGAAATACCATTGGCTTGCTTTGCGGCCCCAAGAGTTTTCTTCAAGTAACAGGCTGATCCACTCAGGGAAACGTCAACGCAGCCATCAGTCGCATCGCAGAGGTTGACACAGGCTGTGAAGCCGGAAACAGACTGAGATTTCAGGTCACCTCCGACATGGTCGACGTTACACTCGATCTGGAACTTATGGCCGTTGGGACCGGTGTAGATGATGCCGTCACTGCCAGGACACTTAACGCTGGTTGGCGAGGCTGACGTTGATGACGAAGAGGATGAGGAAGTGGTTGTCGTCACGGTGGACAGCGTCGAAGACGTGAATGAGGTACTCGAGCTGCTGCTGCTGGGACTGGTGGAGCTGGTGGTGCTGGTGGTGCTGGTGGTGCTGGTGGTGCTGGTCATGCTTGTTGTGGAAGATGCAGATGTCGTAGAGCCGGAAGAAGTCGTTGTCGTCGTTATTGAGGAAGATGATGTCGTCCCGGATTTACTACTCGAACTTGTCAACGACGAAGACGACTTGGTGGAGCTTTGGGAGGAGCTGACAGTCGAGCCCGAGTACAAGGGCGATGGGATCACAGTTGGGCTGACATGAGTATCAGAACTGAGGGGTGACCCGAATAAGTCGATTTCAACCTGTCTGGTGTTGATCTGCAAGTATGAACAACATTAGCGAAAAAGTCCCATAG
The DNA here is from genome assembly GCA_001660795.1 of Leptoxyphium fumago. Taxonomy (NCBI): domain Eukaryota; kingdom Fungi; phylum Ascomycota; class Dothideomycetes; order Capnodiales; family Capnodiaceae; genus Leptoxyphium; species Leptoxyphium fumago. Next base: position 19,722 of record LSHF01000036.1, on the reverse strand, counting down.
CAACGACGTGGCAGGGTCACTTACGAAGCTGGTGTTTCCATGCCAGGCATTGATGTCGGCAAGACCCATGTTGGCCATCTCAGTCTGCAGCTCCAACTTCAAAATATCGATCACCTTCGTCACACCGTTGACACCATACACATTGGCGTACATAGGCGTTCTCCCGAGACCGACAGCTCGGCATCCGAGAGCAAGCAGAATCAGAATATGGTTTGCATGTCTGACACCGCCGTCACAGTAGATCTCGACCTGAGAAAACACTTCAGGATAGTCTCTGTGCAGCTCCAGCAGCACTTCGACGGCAGTCGGTACGAGGTCCACCATTCTACCTCCGTGGTTGGAGATATAGACGGCCGGGAAGCCAATGTCCACAGCCTTCTTCACGTCAAGAGAAGTCTTCAGCCCCTTGGCGACGACTGGAAGCTTGGTCATGCTGCGAATCTTGTTGACCGCATCGATAGTGAAGCTCGAAGCGTGGTCAGCCGAGCTGGCGCCGTACCGCATGTACCGCGTTCTAATGCCAGCTGTTCCTGCATTGTCCATAGTCAAGAAAACCGCCTTGAACCCGGCAGCCTCCATCCGGCTCAACTCATCTTGAAGCTGGCTCTGGTCTGACCAGATATATTCCTGGTGGAACATGATCTGTCCACTGGCTGCTGCTGCGCCAATGGTTTCAATTGACTGGGTTGATGAGATCGAGGGGACATACAAGATCCCTTCTTTTGCAGCAGCCTGGACCAAGTTGGTCTCGGCTCCCGAATTGGCCTTGCCAGCATATGCTGCTGGAGCGATGAAGAAGGGTGCCGAGAATTTATACCCCAGAATCGTGGTTTGGAGGTTGATGTTGGAGACGTCGGCGAAGGAATACCCATTCAGCCTGATCTGCTCCCAGATATGGATGTTGTTGTTGTAGGTGATCTCGTCCAAGGCGCCGGTGCGGTAGTAGGCATAGTCGGCAGCGGCGAGAGTGTTCTTCGCCGCGATCTGAAAATCGTTGGCACAAACAAGATTAGCAATGGGGGGTGCTTGGCCACATGTCCAGGACGTGGTGTCAAGCCCTGTATTTGGTAAACCCTCCTGGTCGATCGTGCAGGCGGCTACCAGGCCCGTGAGGGTCGCTACGGTTGCAGTGAGACGCATTGTCGTGTTTGATAGATGGGTGCGGCTCGAAGGTCTCGACGTTTTGCAGGGTCGGCTACCACGGGTGCTTTATAGAATCTACCAGGGCCTACTCAACAAACGGCTGAAAGCACGTGGATACTAGAAATTCTTTTCTGGTAAGAGGGCACAAGGCACCGCAACTATGGGCACCTGGCAACGGAGATAGACCAGATCCTAGAGAGCTGTTGTATCATGCCATGCAGATCGCCCACACCCATGCAGCAGTGCAGGGATCTTGATGCTATAAACGTTCTGAATCCCTTCCCATCGCGACATCGAGGACCCATACAAGAGCTCTAGCTTTGGTGGACTCGCATGGGAAAGTACCTGTTTCCAGAGAGTTGTCTCTCTTCACATGCAGGAACGATGCGAGGCAACCAGGCTCAGAGCAGGAAAGGTCCGTTTCGACCATACCACGCCGCGACCTTGCAGGTGCGGTCTGCACGAATCAGAGCCGTACTCATGAACTTGGGTCGACTTCCCAGCTGCAGACCTGCCGTATCGAGATGTCGCAGTATGCACGATCCCGTACGCCAATACGACAGTTTTTCTTGAGCATTCAGGTTAGGTCGGTTTTCAGCGAGAATAGCAATCCCTGACATGTGGCCAATGGGTGGCGCTTCGCCTCTCTAGTCCGATTCCAATGCTCTAAACTCAACATTCGTTCTACTCCGCCGTGGTACTGTCGGTTCACAAGCTTAAATAAATATTCTTGGCATGACATCGTAGGATTTAGGCATTGGTCGTACTCGGCATTGGTACCAACCTTGGAAGGCCTGGCCGCACGGCAGGCACATGCTTGCACCTTGAAAGCGAGTGTACGGCGTCCTCCAAGTACTGTACTCCAAGTGGGAGGCACCGCCAAAACAATGAAGTCCAATGTGGACCGCACATCGGCAAGTTTCAGCCTGTTGCCGGCAGGCAGTCACAGACCGTCACAGGCAGTCAAAGTCGGGCGAGAGCATCGGTCAGCATCGACAAGCGTCATTCTGCTTGGATGACGATACGGTACATTATTATACGGGCGCGAGTGGCAACTCACTCTGCCTTTCTAACCCATAACAGTCAGACGCTCGCTGTTTTTATCTTGGGGAAAACCAGTCTAGCGCCTGGCGTGCAGCTCTGAAAGAGGGGAGCGCAGCGCCTGATAGAGGAATTTCTGTGGTCATGGGCTTCCAGAGCAATGCATCGCTGCAGTAGAGCTTTCCCTAAAAATCATTGGGGGCTGTCCAATTCGGACTGCGAGGGAAGTTTGCGGTAATTACAGTGCAACACAAAATTGGATTTGTCCGGCCAGGTTGAGCCGGAAGAGAATTGGAGGTGGCCAACCCATACCTTGCGCTGTCATCTGGATACAGTAGACCTGGCTGGGTAATTCAGTCGCCAGCGCTTTCATTGTCTGGCTCCCTGTACAGTCCAGGTATCGATAGTGCTGCATCTTCTCGCCTATTCATCTCAGTCTGGAGCCACGGCACAGGTTGATATCCACACTGCACCGGGTGCCGGGATGTTGGTGCCATCTTTGCCCAAGGTCAGATTTCTGAACGCCNAAAAAAATGACGAGCTGTGGATGCGAGCCTTCTGACGCCGCCGACTTGCGGGTTGGGTGCGTGAGTTGGCAAGGCTGGGCTTGGGCGCGCCAGAAGGCATTGTCGCTTTAGCATGTGGGTATTCGCCTTTTTAGGCGCGTGTGTATTTTGATGGACCAAACTTTAAACAAGCCATGTGGTTTCTTCTACAATGGACTATTTGGGATGGTTGGCTTCACGATCTTCAAGGGCTTTGTGCCGCACTTACAGCAAAGCCTCATCCCTGTCGTGTCTGCCCATCGCCAGACTTAGTACTGTAACTCTTAGTATACCCTGCCACTAGTTAGCAATCGTTCCACGGCGGGTAATGACGGCACCAGATAGAAGGGCATTCTGTGTCTTCTTCTTATCTTCCGCGTTGTGACGTGCCACCTCGTACAATCTGCTGGCGCTTGTCTATTTGCAATCTCGGTGGGGTTGCCGGTCGCGTTGAGCATATATCGAGCGCAGTGCGGTCCATCTAACAATTTCAAGTAGTGCTCTCGTGACAATACGGCCGACTTCACCGAACCGATACTACTCTGGAAGTCCAGCTCGGCCGGCAGAAGATCTGGACTCCACCCCAATCCATTGCCTGTTGAACGTGACCCGTAGCCTGCAGCAATCCCACCTGAACTCCACATGGAGGCATGCGTGACCAGCTCGAAAGCTCTCACGACGGTATTGCCGAGGATACATTGCCACACTACAGCTGCAGTGTGGTGTGTTTGAAGTGGGGTTGAAGCTGCTGCTACACCCAGGACCTTGTAGGGCGGATGGATCACCCATGAGGAGCCTGGCGGCGAGGGTGGTGTTTTGGTAAGTGTGGCCGAAATCCGCCGTGATAAAAAGTGTGGGCAAGACGGTACTGTATGTGTTGTCATCTCGCGATCTGAACCGCATTGTGGGTCTTCGATTCGGGTTAAGTACCTTGCAGGCAGAGGCGGTGCAGAATCAAGCTGGTGACATATTTTATACCGGTTACTAGCATACAGCATATGCACATGGGGATGGGGTGGAGATCGATAGCTTGTTTGTTGTTGAGCAACAATGGGATATCGTATGTCGGCTATCTCTTAGTCTACAAAAGAAGTCTTGTGGGTGATGTCGTGCCGAGAGTATCACCATCAATCTATTCATCACAATAATGTACATAGCATAACAAACAACGCACAAGAGTCGATTTCAGTGCGATGTTCGTATCCTCATGAGGCTGAACGAAGACGCGGTGCTGTAACGACAGCATCACTGCTTGCTGTCACATCGTATTCATCTTTCCACTGTGGCCAGGCAGGATCGATCACCCAATTTCCGTCGTCTGTCTGGCTAGTCTCTCCCTCAAGGAGCGGCCTCCATGTGGTTGACACGGAGCGCCGATTGTCCTTTGATGGCTTTGCACATAGCCAAACGCCTGTGCCATTCGGTCCTCGGGCGATCTCCAACTTGATCTGGGCAGCTGAGGTGTTGCTCAGCACGATAGCGATAGGAGACTCGTCGTCGCCCCAGACCGTGCTATACGAATCCGCGCCCGGATAGAAGATGCGCATTTCGAAGACAATCGAGGAATTGCGGCGCTTGGGTCCAAACAAATGGGCAGACAAGCTTTCCAGACTAACAGCATCGAGGTCCCGGTTTGGCACCTGTGATCGACGTGTGTACTGCTTCTCCTCCTGGGCCAGGCGGTTCTCTCGAAGGCACACGCCCTTTGCCGGCACAAAGAATCTGGACCGGTAGATGCCTGCTATGTGTACACTCCTTGCATGCGACAAGACATCCGGAAGGCACCTCTTTACCGCATTGAGCCCACAGGGAAATTGGATGTACAAGCTGGAGTATTGCTTATCTCTCGGCTTGAAGTGGTTGATGATGTCCGCTCGAATGAGCTTGCTAACCTTTGCCAGGGCCGATAGGGTATCTCCACAGCTTTCGCACGGTCGTTGCGTGTCCGTATCGCCAATGCCGCTGCTGTCTCGGTGGGTGGACTTCCCTGCGAGCAGCAGCCCGGCATCATAGCCCGGCGCAAAGATAGGCTCGGGTGGCGATTCGGAATCTACCTGCGCATCGCTGCGCAAGCCATGGTCGTGTGCATTCGCAGAACGGCTTGCGGCGAGCGAGAAGTATTCCCGGTCCTCCAGAATAAATCGATAGATGATAAGCCTCAGCTCAATGGGTAGTCTGAGAAGAGGACTTTCTTGAATGCTCTTTGTCCGGTTCTCCATTTTTAGGTCCTCCAGCCTTTGTTAGGCGTTGAAAGGATCGGTACTCCTCAGAAAAAGCAGCAGCAGTGGTAGAAGATACTGGAACAAGGCACGCGAATAAGGTGGAAGTTCAATACAAATCCTTCTTGATACTTGTCGTAATTTGTCGCAGAGAACTGGTCAAGCATCAAGGAAACACAGCAACGTGTTGAACATTTTTTGGATGTATGGAAGGTATGAATGGCATATGGTACACTGTGACCGCAGAAGTATGTAGCACGCACGGGCTGGTCCGCAGATCAAGGCATTGATCTACGCGATTGGACGGTTTGGTGTTATGGTTTAACCCAGCATTTTCAAGTCGCGACGACGGCTTGGACGGATAGAAATGAATAAAATCTTAGCCTAGGAGTGGCTAAAATCAAGCCTTTTCGAATGGCCGTTCCACGAGTCGAAGCATTTATACTATGAACCTTAAACCTATTGAAGCTCAACATGGATGATCATCAGATACCACCCTCATGATGCTACGTGTCTATGCGCCTTCGTTAATGCTGCTTAGCTTGGGCTACTTTCGATCGTCTTGTTTCGCTGCATGGCAGGCCCAAAAGGCGAGACTTTGTGTGGACATAATCATTGCAGACTGAGAGGGTGGGTTGTGCCAATAAATCTGTTCACCAGTTCAACCAGTCTGCTTTTTCTGCCAGCATAGAGAGACCTTTGAATAGTGGCCGATCTAAGCCAAGCTTGTTTGTCCAATGTGTGGCGGGAGAATCTTGTATGGAGAACATTGGAAAACGGTCCCCAGACGCAGCATTTGTAGACATGTCGAGCAATCAGTTATGTTTCACATAGTAAAAGAGTATAGTGTGCAGGGGAATAGTGGTGATTTTGAGGCACGGCCCGCGCCACAGGAGAGCGTGGGACATCATTAGGGTTAGGGCTCTAACACTGTCCAGCCCAGTCAGGAAGTTGCGGTAGCTAAAGTGTCGACAATCACCTAGAGTGGTGTTCTTGCACGTGCGGATATAGAAACCGACAGGAAGTGGTGTTGCCGACATACGAACAAGCCATGGCATATCCCTCTTGAGAGAAATCGCCTCGATCTTACAATGTCGGAACCCAACTCGCGGCCAGCGACCGCCGACACTTCGCCCTCCAGAACAGCACCCAATGGCCACCCCTCGCAGGCCTCTGTGTCTGGGCCTGTGGTTGTCCCGTCACCATTGCAACCATATCAGCTGGACGTCAAGAAGCTCCATGCACTCCCGTCCGAGCAACAGGAACTCTACCTATTGAGTTTCACGTCAAGCCTTGCGAAGCACGTCGACGACCTCGATCCCGATNGCTGCACCGCCGAACAGCTCCCACTTAAGAAAGAGCTCTTTCAGATAATCACGCTGACGTCGCCTACGCCTTCACGAATCGTCCGTCAGAACTTGGGCCGCAGCTTTGCGGATATCTTTGGTAAAGGCAACAGGAAGCTGTTGTATGAGAGTGTCAATGATCTCGTTAACATCATAAACGCTGGATTGAAAGAGAAGGGGATAAGAGCTAAGCATGCTGCTGTCTATTGTCTTGGGACCTTGTTCGAAGCTGCTGGAGACAGTGCTTTCAGTTTGTCGCCGCTGGCCTGTACCGCCACACTGAAGCTCTTGAAGTCTGCCAGCAACGATACAGGCCTGAGAAGTGCCATATACCGAGCCCTTGGTAGGATCGTCAAGGGAATTGTCGCGGCCATAGATGATGATATTGGTAGAAATATTTGGAAACAAGCTCGAAATGCTGCTGGAAGCGACAAATCGCTGCTTGTCCAAGCCAGCGCGTGCTTTTGCCTGGAGAGCTTGGTTAGACATTCCACCTATTTTGACAATTCAAACGATTTTGAAAAGCTTCAACTGCCTCTCTGGAAAGCAATGGATAGCTCCAGCACGCCTGTCCGACACGCTGCTGCCTCTTGTCTTGCAGCCACTTTAGTTAAGAGCTATTCGGCGCACCCTGCCCAAGACGCTATTCCACGTCTCAAGAAACCCAAGAAGACCAAGAAAGGTGCGAAGCCTGATGGTGGCGATGAGGAGCCTGAGCGGTCAGCATCTCCGGCACCAGAGCGACCCGCGACAACTCTGAGCTACAGTCTTCGAGAAATTCTCAAGACCCTTGGAAGTCAATACTGCAAACCTGTCACTTCCAACAGGGGCCGAGCAGCAATTGCAATCTGCTACATCAAGATCTTCAAAGCTTTAGGGGAAAGCGTTCTGGAAGAGAAGTATACTGAAATTGCCACACATCTTTTCAGTGACATTCTTAACCATCCCAGCTTGCAGTCTAATAAATATCGCCAGCTCATCACTCGGAAGTTTGTACGCATCATTCTCGAGCAGGTGGTGGGCAAGACATTGGGAGAGACAGCACAGCTCAACGCGGCTCGGTTCTTGATTAACGACATCCTCAAGGACTACCCGCAAGCTGTAAAGGAGCGCCCAGAACCCAACAAACCCATCCTTGTTGGTGCTGTCAGTGCGCTGACCGCCTTCATTGGCACTCTTGATGCAGCCATAAGTGGGATTGCCGAACCTTGCCGCGAAGCTCTACTGCAAGTTTTGCAACACCCAAACTACACTGTTCAGGTGTATACGGCGAGAGCTCTGCGATCATTCGTGCTCGCATGTCCTCAGCAGTTGCTTCCAACGGTCACGATTTGCATGAACAGTGTTCATAGGGAACTTGGGCTGCTTGGTGGCCCTCGTGGAAGTCCTCGCAAATGCGTTGGTTACGCCCACGGCCTCGCTGCCACTCTGAGTGCATCCAGCCATCACCAGCTTTATGGTTCTGTGGAGGTCAATTCCCGTGTATTCCAGCAAGCAACCGCTCTTCTCAAATCGAGTGGCAGCTCAGATCTTCGTATATCGAGTTGTCAGCTTCAGGTGGCTTGGATAATGATAGGAGGTCTTATGTCTCTCGGTCCCAATTTTGTCAAGATTCACCTTTCACAGCTCATGCTACTGTGGAAGAACGCTTTACCCAAACCCGTCTCAAGGGATCATATATCTCAACGAAACATGCTCGAATTGAGCTACTTGTCGCATGTCAGAGAATGTGCACTCGGATCAATGAAGGCTTTCTTAGCCTTCAATCAACGGCTACTGACCTCCGATGTCTCAAAAAGGCTGTCCGTCATGCTGGAAAACACGGTCTCGTTTCTCTCCTATCTACCCACCAAGAAGATGAGCGAGGACCCAAACAATCGCTTGACACCTGCGCTACAACTCCAGGACTACGAGGCAATGGTTCGGAGAAGGATTTTCCAGTGCTTTTCTCAACTCTTGACTCTGAGCCCTGCCGGCAGCATCGAATCCACCGCTCACTCCACAATCTTGCCTTTGGCAACAGCAACCTTCTCAGACGCAGAGTATACTGCACCAACCTCTCTGAGCACCGTAATTGCAAATTCTGCTGGATCTTTCGAGCGCATCTGGGATGTCGCCGATAACTATGGGTTCGGTGTCAACGGCTTAATGCATGGGCTCAACATACGTGACCCTGTGACGGGAGTCTACACCAGGCATTGGACGTCCAGAGACGATGATGCTGGTAATATCGACTCTACAATACTTTCGCCCATCTGCGGGTCTGCTGAGATGGACCCCTTGGCTACTTACGTCCTGCCAAACGGATTTGAAGAATCAGAAGCTTTCCCCTGCGCAGCAGCCACCGAGGCTGTCAATGCATCAATCTCAGCCTTCAGCCTTTCTTTCTCCCTGCAGGCCACTTCGATTCAAGAAAGTACGATGGAACAAATTAGCTCTATGTTCTCTTCCACATCGTTGCAAAAAGATCCGGCCCGTAAAGCCGCAATGACTGCGAACACTGCTCTTGCTGTGCTAGGATGCCTGAAAGTCGCAACAGGACAGTCATCGACCTTCAAAGGCGATCTCAGATCACCAAGCACCCAGAGGCTCTGCAGGCCATGCTCTGGAACTTTGTAAGGGACGCTGATGAGAATGTCCGCTATCTGGCAGCCCAAGCTCTGGGTAGCCTTTGCAGCAGCGCTGGCTCTGCCTTCACAGCCGCTGAAGTCACTCAGCTTACAGAGCTAATTGTGAACGATCGTGAACCTCATGTACGTGCAGGTTGCTCACTAGCCCTAGCATGCATCCATTCTCAACTTGGCGGTATGGCAGCTGGCCTGCACATGAAAAACATAGTAGGCATTTTGATGTCTCTCGCAGCAGATTCACATCCCCTTGTTCATTTCTGGGCCCTCGATAGCCTAGGGTCTGTGGCCGCTACAGCAGGTCTGAACTTCTCCAGTTACGTTACGAGCAGCATTGGAATGCTCAGTCAATTATACGCTTCGGACACGCATAATGTGGAAGCAGCCTCTCAAGCTTCATCCAACATGTCAATGGAGCTACCTGTATCTGCCGCGATTGCCAGGGCCGTTGACTCGATAGTGCATGTGATTGGCCCTGACCTTCAAGATCTGACCAAGCAAAGAGATATGGTGATGACGCTAGCCTCGCTTTTCCTGTGCGAACAAGACACACCAGTCTTGCTGGAAGCTCTGAAATGCATGGAACATTTGTCGCTCTATACTCCGGGACACGTTGACTTCATAGCCTATGTCCATCGGTTACAGGCTGAAATCAACTCTACATCGTCCGAGATGTCATCAGCTGCGCTTAATGGCCTTTTCGCCCTCATGCGCCGTGATGCTCCAGAAATTGTAAAAGCGGCGCAGCCAGGACTTGAGGACAGGCTATGGGAATATCTCAACGACCGACCATACAATCTTGCTATTCGGAATATTTTCATGAATTGGTTACAGCAAACAGGAATGAGCGATCCTGTTGATTGGATCCAGAGATGCAACAACATCCTGACAAAGACAAAAGCAAAGTCTGAGCTGTTACAGACAGCTCTCGCGAAAGACACAGCTGGACCAGATCTCCAAGATGATGAGGTGGGTGGCTTCGTTGCTGCTGCTGGAGGTGGTGAGGAGAAAGATGATGCACCCGCTGCGTCTTCCACGCAGGAGCTCATGCGCTGGCAAGTTCGTCTATTCGCCATGGAATGCTTGCACTCGCTTATAACGATGCTAAGCAAAGAAGCGTCGATCACTGCAGACAGTCCTGGCGAGGCAGCACTGCAGCAACGTGTAGCTGATGTCATTCGTATCGCCTTCTCTGCCTCCACAGCCGGAGTGGTGGCGCTACGTGTAGTCGGGCTACGCATCATTGACCAAGTCTTGAAAATGTTTGGCCACACCCCAGATCCAGACTTTCCTGAGGTCATGCTTCTGGAACAGTATCAGGCCCAGATTTCGTCTGCGCTTACTCCTGCTTTTGCTGCAGACTCATCTCCAGAACTAGCCGCTGAGGCAGTTAATGTTTGCGCTTCATTTATATCAACAGGTATAGTCACGGATATCGATCGTATGGGTAGAATACTCAAGCTGCTGGTATCTGCATTGGAAAGCTTCTCCCGCGATACCGAGTCGGCGACGATTGGAGATCTGAAAGCTCTCAGCGCAAATGCGCAGGTTATGGTGCGCATGGCTGTTTTCAAAGCCTGGGCCCAGCTACAAATTGCCAGCACTGAAAACACATACCTCGTAGATGTTGTCAGGCCACATGTTGCACAATTAGCGCCGCTTTGGCTGGCCAGCCTCCGAGAGCACGCTAGGTTGAGGTTTGAACCGGACATCTCTGCCACTACTGGCAACATAGGCCATTCTGGTGACTTGGATATGGTCTATTCTGCCTTGAACCGCCAGATCCTCTTGAAGTTCTACCAGGACAGCTGGTTGAGTTTGGTGGAAGCGATCGCTTGCCTGATCGATGAGGACAGCGAATTCGTCTTTGCAGCTTTAGACTCGCGAGGGGAAAACACTATCGGCACAAAGGCAAGCAATGATGAGAAGTCAGAGGGTGTGGTAGATGACGATGCGATCAAAAGCATCGCGCGCAAGAGCACCGGCATCAACTACCGCCAGGAGCCGGTAGCTTTCTTTTTTGTCCTATTCGGGTTGACTTTCGAGTCTCTTGCCATTCGCTCGAACGACGATGACATAACGAGGGCCCAACGCAACCTCGATATTTTGGAAGCTTTGAAGAAAATACTTCGTCCTGGCGTCTGTGGTAATGCCATATACCAGGAGGTCGTGTTCTCCGAATTAATGGACCTATTTGACAGGATGATACTCATGGAAGGACTTGGCATTCAGGCGGTCATTGTCGAAATCGTAAGGAATCTATGTATGGGACATCCCTCGTCCCGACAAGGCATTCAGCACGCAGCAGAAGCATCTGAGAGCGAGACTCTTTCCGATGATATTGAGCAGCTTTTCGAACTGACCCGTATTATCAACCTGGTCATCGCTGGTCTTGTGCCAGGTCTTTCTGAAAGCCCCTCAGTCAACAGCATCCGCATCGAATCGTCTGAAGAGGCGGTGAGCCTCCTGCGGACCAGCCTGCAAGCTCTCGTCGATGTCTCTGAGGTGTTTCCGGCGATAATCAAGACCGACCTGCATGCCACAATCCTGCACATCTTTGTCACCATTTTGGGAACGGCGAACTGCCAAGCAGCCGTCGTTCCACAAGCGCTACCAGTATTTCGGAAATTCATTGCCAGCATTGTGGATGACCAACGCCAGCAGCCGGGTGATGAAACAAAAGCCCAATTACACAACACATTACTAAGGATGATGGTGATAATGAAGAATGCTCAGAAGAGGGAAAGTCAAGCAAGTCTCCCATGCGAGAAAAACACGCTCTTAGCTAGCACCATCTTGATTTCAACAACGGTCAAGGACTTCAGTGACGAGGACAATCTCGTCCTGGGCCGGTACCTAGTTGAGCTTGAAGACTGCTTGCAGAGTCGCATGACTTCAAGAGTAGCTGCTGGTTGTGTACGGACTCTCTTGCTTGCTGGTGTCGCTCCAAAGTGTTTGCTGTCAATAGCAGTAACTTTCCTCACATCCCAATCGCAGGTCGAANGGCTGGAGGAAAGCAAGGCTCTCATGGCGCAAACGCTCGTGCTATATGCTTCACGATTACCTCAAGAGGACTCGGATCGACGAAGCGCAACAGTCGCCCTCGCGGCCCACACTTTACTTATCTGCGTAGAACATAGCGGATTGGACCGGTCAGTTGCTGCGACGAGGTTTTTGGATCTGGCAAGCATTGATGGCTTGGCCTTTAGACAAGTTGTTGGGAACATGGACGTGGAGAAGAAGCAAGCATTGGAGAGGATTCTGAAGTCTCGTGCAGATACGACGAGTCAGCCTCAGGATCTTGGCACTCATGGCGAGCCTACTATAGCATTGAAGATGGATTTTGGATCATGAAGGGGCATTCATTCTATAGAAAACAGAGGTCTTGTGGGATGATGTAGTTTACGATACCGGCATTATTAGAGATGACGTTCGATGATTCTACTAGATACAATGAGAGTGAGAAAGCTGGCCTTGGCACGAGATTCTTAACCCTCATCAGCATCAATCTTGAATGCACGAAAAAGCCTTCACCGTGAATTTGAAGCAATATATTGATCGTAAAGAACGTCAACACTCAAATACATGTCTTGAAAGGGTCCTAGCACCTGCTGTAAATGAAACCAGGCTGAGATTCTGCATCGAATCTGCACGTATCTAATTTCAACATGGCGCCTACCAATCTACAACACCGCCGAACACATAACTTGCTCCTCATAAATAAACTACTCAACCAGAGAGATGCCACCTCGCCATTCACGCTCATCCTAGACACTCTCGAGCAACCCGGTAGATTGCTGATTACAGAATATTTACGACGGGCCAAGGTAGGGAGATTGTTCTACTCTGTTCAGTCTATTACGATGCTTGATCTCTGACCTCGAATACAGGCCGCTAAGATACGGACGATTTTTGTTGCATTCGAGACTTTGCGACAGCCACCCAACGTCGATATCTTCGTACCGACATGGGAGTTCCCGTCCAGCGCAGCATGGCAGAGCAACGTCGCTTCGCATACCAGATCGCCACCTGCCCAGTCAACGGCCACTGGAGGTGTCCAAAGTAAGACTTCAGCTTCATTTTCTTTTTTAAATTATGAAAAACGCAAAACCAGATCGCTGACGGTTTCTGTTATCATTAAGAAACTCTTTTGGTCATTGAGGCACTCAACCACCTCACCGATCCCAATAATGCTCCCCTTCCCGCGTTTCTAACTTCCCTGCTCTCCCCAACGACCTCTCTACTGGCCCTTTACCATCTCGATGTACCCTCTCTGGGATCTTCTATTTCACCGTATCAGCCATCTCCCCTGACTACCCTCAAATATCTTGCTACCACACTATTGACGCCACACTCACTGCACCATGTATTGGCGCGGAAAGCCGCACGCGAGAGAAGCTTGCCAGAGCCAGTCTTCGGGTTGGCTGAAGGCGTCGAGGGTTTGGTTGTGGGTGGCAGCGCAGGGATTGGGACCAAGGGCTGGACGGAGGAGGGCGGTGCCGTCATAGAGATGGAACATCGACGCCGAAGTGGGCGAGGTGTCAGAGAGTGGTTCTTCCTCCCCAGTGCGACCATTTCCCCTACCGCCACTCCTAATGGTCTCAGCAAAGGTGGGGTGATTCTCCTCGAGGACCATCCCCTCTACCGCAGTAGTGTTGACGACAGAGGTGGCGATGATGAGGGAGAGATGATTACCTCCACATTTGAGCTCGGTCTGAGTGAAAAGCAGAGACGAGACCGCGAGGGCGTGGTACTCCCTTACTACGACGCACAGAAGGCTGATGGCACTGGCCCTGGTGAGGGAGGGAGAATCTTGTATGATATGGGAGCTGAAGATGACTTTGACGAGGAAGAAGACGAAATATAAACGAACTGATGTGCTTCGATGGTAAACTTTTCTCTTCAATTGCAATGTCACACGATCATTTGATCGCGTCCTGTGAGCGCACAGTGGTAGGAAAAGTGGTGTGTATCTGATGACAACCATGGATCAACATGCGTGGCTACAATAGTCAAATAAAGCTACTTACTTTCAACCGTGACAGAATACCACAGGCAGTGTCGAACACTGTCTAATGGCTGTTATATGTTTTGGCAAGATCAAACTAAGAGGGCATCACACCCGTGTACCATGCACATCCCTCTTCACATGAGACTGACGAAAGAGTGTCTTACGATCTTTGAAGGATCAATATGTATAAGATTCTTAAACATGGCAGACTGCACACGCTATTCAGCAGACTCGAGACCTAGAAATCTAGGCTGGATTCTCTGCTTTATTTCATTAGAGCAGTAATAGGCTCTCAAGCGTCGATAGTACACCGACGGGTGCCTCTCCCATATAGCCTTCATATGGTTAGCTACATCCAGGATCGCATCTTAAGATCGAATCCCAAACACCTGTACGACTAAAGGGGCCGGCCAAAGATACTATCGGCTAGTACACCGAGGTTGATCTTTAATGTCCTGTGTGAGGGTGGTTGATTGTCTTTGGAAAGACCTCAAGAGCTGCGTTTTGATATACTGCCCGTACACAAGCAGTAAAGTCTCATGGCGGTCTTTGGATCAATTGGCTTGCGTCTAGATAAGGCCGGTGCTAACGCGCGTGGCATGGTCCATGATGTCCACGGCTGTTCTCCGTCTGGAGCGGCTCCACANGGCAAAATCGATGTTCTTAGCTGTCCCGTGAAGGAGCTGGCCTTGGTCTCCTTCAAAATATCATGAGCGCAAATGGATTTCAGTTCACATTTGATTGAGACCAAATGCAGAGTGCCTCACCAGAATCTCCAAACAATGAGGATTATGACGACGAGCCCAAATACTCCAATCGGCCCATATTGCTTCAGTAGCAACTCCCAATTGATTCTGACAGCAGCCCTCTTGTATTTAGCCGAGTCTTCTCGAAGTCTCGAGCTCATATCTCCCATCTTTTCCAGGCTGTCACCGCGATAGAGTAGATCCTCAATGTTCTTGGTCATGACCTGGGTGACATCTTTCAACTCATCATTAAGCCTGCTGAGGTTGTCCGTGGCACGAGAGTCCTGATACGTTTTCTTGGTCCGCTCCACGTAACGGTCGAATTCACTGTATGCATACGGACGCAGTTGAGGGTTCAGGTAATCTGAGGAATTATATGAGGTTTGAAATTCAGTTCGGATGTCTTCAAGGTAGGTCAACGCCAATTTCTTCGGGTATGAGCGCTCAGTTATCGCGATGTAGATGATCTGATCGTTGAGGACATAGTGCATCGTATACTGCGACGATTCGATCGATGCTCGAGGTTCGCTAGTAGGTGTCAGGCGTTTGATGATCTGCCGCGTCTGTTGTTTCAATTCGCCAAGGGCAGCGATCTGTTGGTCGTCCACCGAGGCGACGAGTACGAGGCCTGTTCAAGTCGCATAACACGATTAGCTGCATTTCGTTTGCGACCCCTGTATGTCTTGGGTGCTTGTAGGCCATGGGAAGCATACCATCGAGACGAACGATCTGCGTGCTGTATATCATGATCGCGAGCGCATGTATGGATCAGAACTCGCGCAAGTACAGACCAATCAGGGAGCCTCGGATTGAGTGTGGTGTCGATGGGTCCACGAAGTTAATCTGGCCAGTATAGCTATATGGGCATACGCAACTACGTCAGTGTATCGAAGACAGCTGTTTGGACTACATCGCTACAGCCGGACCAGACAATCCCGTCCCTGCCAAGACTGTCGAGGTTTGGTTGCCTCTGGTTTACAAGGATAACGAATTGTATGCAATACACAATGACGAATGTAAAATTTGTTCTGTAGAGCTTCTGCTGACTAGAAAACAGAATTAGAAATAATTTCACTTTCAACAATGTGGATGTGTTGTCGAACAATCTAAATCCAAATCCTCATGCAACGACTGCACTCGGCTATTTACCTACATCAATCCTCATGCCGTAAATACGTCTGAACTTACTGTTGCAATCCATCTCGAAATACTGCTCAAGTAGATGATCAATTGCTGCGATCATCATCTAAAGAGCCCGTTCCTTTGATATTCGCATTGTGTGGGAAAATACTCTGGAAATAGTACCAACTTCATAGCCATCTCCTCAGCGACAAAGACTAGGCTGGCCTCTGGAACCTTGCTAGCACCCTACTGTTTTCGCGTTCGAAAGGCTCCCAACAGATGGTTAAACGAAGGAAATTTCTTGTATAGAATCTTGTTGCTAAGCCCATACTGCCAACTGGTGTCGCCATAATACAAGCAGGTCAGCTGCACACGAGACAACTCCAATAAGATCTCAACCCAGCATTTCGAACGCAAGAGATCACATCATTCCTCCTAGAAGTAGAAGAAAACCAGACGGACAAAATGCCCTCGTCAAAAGAGGCTCGTTTATTGACAGCGCCTACCTCGCGACTCACCAAAGTCGATCTGCCAGTAGGTCAAGGTCCATATCGATCGCAATATCGTTCCTTCCCTCAACTTCCATCACTGATTCCTTTGGTAGTCTTTCCTTCTTCACCCCGAAGCATGGATGTCTCTACCACTGGAGAAGAGGGTGGAGCTGTACTCGAAGCTGCCGGCCGCACCCGCAGATGGGCCGCCACACGACCCTGACACCAACCCGCTGAACACCGCCTACAGGCCGTACATCGAAGAGGCGCTGCGGAGGTGGCAGGAGGACCTTGAGGCAGGCAAGGAGGGACCAAAGTGGCGGGCAGAAGCACTCGAGGCTGGGCGGATGCGGGTGAGAGGCGAGTTTGAAGAGTTCAGGACCGCAGAGCGGGAGGCGTACTTCGGTGATGGGAAAGGCTGGCGTGCTAGCGAAGAAAGGGATGAGAAGTGAATTTTGGAGTTTGGGGCATGATCGGCTGGTTCAAGCGGAATGTGAATGGTGATTATTAGCGAGACTGGGGTTTTGACAGGTCAAACTGGGACTCAGGGTGCGGGACTCAAGAAATGAGAAGGATCAGTTCTAGCTTTGTCTAGAATGTTTCAATGCTATTAGACGAGAGCAGATGATATGCTGTTGTTCAACCAATGATCGTGGCTCTCCAACCACGTCTTCAAATGCTGAGATGCGCCGGCAGGAAATATCAAAGTTGGGATCTTCACCTCAAGATCCACTTGTACCTCCACAGTGTCCATGCAATATAGAAAATCCTCACAAGGTGACTTAAGTCACGAAGTAGGCACACGGCCTAGTCCGCCAGGTCGAAAGCTCCAGCGCAATTACGAGAACCTTGGGTCCCAGAAGGATGATAAATCAAAACACAACGCAATTCGAAGGTAACGAGTCCCAAGCCTTGGAACCTGGCGAAAGAGCAGGAAGCGAAGAAGGGTATTACATTATGCACAAAAAGCTGGCCGTCTTTAACGGCATGTAGACATAATGTTCCGACAACGAGGGGTAAAGAGATAAGATATGCAAGGTTTTGACGCCGGACACGTCGGCCGGCGTACATGACGATGGCAATGCAGCGGAAGGGGGGCGTCTTTCTCTTCAGGTCCTGACATCTCATCTGTCATAATCATCAATGTATAGATCCTTCCTATGTGAACTCTGAAGTTTGGCTGGCTTCTCTGTCTGAGCCCGTTGGCGAAGGTGGAACGACGATTGTGGTGGGTGTGGGGAGATGCTGTTGCTGTTGCTGGGCTTGTGGCGTCTTTTCGCCGTCTTCTTCTTCAAGATTTGTGAATTCCTGTGAAGTCTTGATCTGTGGGACCTCCGGAGGCTCTTCTTCAGGAATACTGCGGTCCACGCTGGCGCCGACGCCTCTCCTCCGCTCGCGTCGCCTGGCTCGTTCGTCACTAGCGCTCTCCCTGCGTCGTCGAACTCTGAGACTGCGGCGCCATCGCCACTGAGACCGCCAGCGCCACCCTCATCGCCTCTAAGCCCCTGCAAGAGTGACGCAGCGCGATCGGCGATATCTTCGCCCTCGATCGATTGGGCCTGGGATGATCCATCGTTGGAGTTGGTGTGATCGTCTGAACTTTCAGTCCTGGTAGGTGAGAGCAGGCCATTAACCGTTGAAGATGCGCCACCCTCGTTAATATGGGTCTCTTCATCGATATTCTCTCCCGTCTCGGGTATTTTCTGACCGGATGCGACACGCACTTGATGTCGATCCTTCAACCTTGCACGACGACGGCGGTCACGTGTATCTCTGGCTGCTGGAGCTGCAGCACGAAGTTTGTCAAGAAGTTGGTCCATGGCGCCGGTTGAGGCGGGAGAGGGAGGTGCTCCATCGCCCAAAGCACCATTGGCGGTAACAGCGTTGGCCCGTTGCGAGTTGATCTGTTGTTTTCTCCGCATGCTGTCTTCATTGCGCCGCCAGACTTCTTCGAGCTTGATGTTCTTCTCATGGGATTTCTGTAGAATAGAGTCAGCACTTCAAGTCCACTTTGTCGACTCTCATCTCTGTCATTAGTAGGCTTTGGCATGAAGATGCATCTTACCTTATACTCTTGCAAAAAGCTTGCCAGTTTCCCAAAGAACTCTCTCCGCGCGTTGTCGTCCTTGTTGTCATCGCCGAAGAATGTCAATATGTCATCATAAATCCTCTTCATCTCATCCAAGAACAGACCCATCTGCTCAGCCTTCCGGCGTGCTTCCTTCATGCTCCTCTGTACCACCTGGCTGACTCGGTCTTCTGGATGGAATCTTCTCGGGTCGCTTAGATTGCCTGAATCGAGGGACGACTGGATATTGTTAATGTTGTCAATGTACCTCTTCGCGTCCTGCTGCAGCTGCTCGATGTTGATCTTCTGGGCAGTAGCAACGCCGCCTATGTCATCCGTGAAATCCTCGTACTGAGGATATTGGTGTCGCACGACACGCTCGACGTAATCCATCAACGTGGACTCGTTATTGAGATCCTTGACCATGCCTAGACGAGCGAGAGAAGAGAGCTTGAAGCCGACGGCCTGTTTGTTTGAGTCGTTCATATAGTTACCAATGTCAAGAATAAGACCGAAGACGGGCATAAGCTTGACACTGTCGCGCAACGATTCCGAGACATTGACGACGTGTTTCAGCTTGCCAGAAATCTCATCATACTCTGCCTCGAAGTTCTTCGTGAGGGCAAGAGCGCGCATACGTGCCTTCCAGTAGTGATGTAGCTCGAAAGCTGTGTAAAGGAAAATCTGATCCTCTTTAGTAAGCTCATTGGGATCCTGCTCTCTCTCTGCCTTCAAAGCATCGGCACCTGTCCAATCCTTCGAATAAGGCGCCATGCCCTTGGCCACATTGTCGGGGATGGTGCATAAGTGGTCGATCTGAAGGAAATCCATGACGGTGGAGTTGTCCAGGATATCACGGTCACAGTGGATTACCATTTTAACGATCTCCTCTGCGTCCATGTTAGAGAACTTGGCTAGGGAGATTTGCATCGTATGCATCAAGTCGCGACTGATGATTTGCTTCTTTTCACTCTTAGTTTTTTCCTTTTTGCCGAGGATCTTGATCTCCTTTGCCATGAAGAGTCGCTCAATTTCGTCGAGAATGCCACGCTTGGACAAATCCTGGTACTTTTCTTCCCGTTGCTCCTGAGTCGGAGTGTGCGTCGCCCACATGGTGACTTCGGGTGAGTCGACTTTTTCCCAGTGGAGCGCCTTGAGTTTCTTCTTCGGCCTAGGTGCTACAGCACCAACCGACCGTGGGAATCCAGTATCGTACATTTGTCGAGAGAGATAACCACCATGCATGGCGCCAGGAAGGGGCGGTGCTCCAGGAGGTGGGGGCGGCCCACCGGCGAAACCAGGCATTGGGGGTGCTCCCGGAACACCCGGAGGTGGTGGTGGTGGAGGCGGCGGCCCATTAAAG